>JAVCKV010417206.1:0-12562 GCA_032274145.1 Herpochondria borealis | reverse complement strand
ACGCAAGACAAAACGAGGCAATTGCAACTCCACCATGGCATTACTCAGTTTGGTAAAGAGTGGTTCAGCAGGCCATACTACTAATACGTCGTGATTGAAATCATCGACCACTGGTAATCGTCCCTTGGATAGTGCTGTTCGCCAAATATCAAGTCCATGATTAGCGACTTGGATACCACCTCCAAGGTGTTGTAGTACTGTCGTCGTCGATGATGATATTGTTGTTGTTGTTGTTTCTCTTTCTTCTTCTGCCAACTGAAAGAGAATGTTGGTCAAAATCGGATCGATGGTACTATCGACGGCCCTGTTGATGATGGCGTAGGAAGAAGACGACAGTGATGTAGCTGTATTATCTTCAATAATACTAGCTGATTCTTCTACTTGCCCTCCAGCAGTTCTTGACTGGGATAGTCTCAATCGCCTATGCGTATTGATGTTGTTGCTAACAACTGTGAAGGCCATTACTGAATTATTGCACAGCGAGGATGTGATTAGAAATATCCAACAAGACCGAGGAAAGGACCTCATTTTTCTTTTCTTTTGTTTGCTGGTTGCTTATTTGCTTATTTGCTTCCGCGATTTCGATATGATAATAGGGCGAGTCAATCCATGAACTAGATAGATATATAGTGGGAATGGTTTGATGGGAAGTTCAAGGCTGAGTGAGTGAGTGCTGATCAATGAATGAATCTATCATGTGGCTCTAGGATGATGGATGGATGGACGATGATGGATGGCTATTGTCACCAGTTGGAATTTCATTTATAGAGCTCGGACCGCGGCACGATTCAACTAACCAATTTTTCTTGTCGTCATGCATCTCATCTCCACAGTTGCTAGAGACAATTTATAATAATTGAAGAAGCAAGCTCGACGCCTCGCATCTTCGATGAAAATGCAAGTAATCAGTACTACTAAGTGTTGGTTGTTCGCATGTCGTTACCCCATAATTCTGCCGCTCTGCGCTGCCTTTTTTTCTTTTGAACTCGGCTAATAACCCACAAGTCTACAATGGCGCAGCCACAGCGAGACCACGCCGGCGACTAGCTTCACTTTTAAGAAAGATTCAAACTGTAGTGCTTTTCAATTCTTGCATCGTTCGTGTAGAAATGCGAGAAGCTTGTTACGTAGTATACTCCATGGCATCACCTTCATCCAGAGTGCCGGCCATACTATGGCAATATGTAAGTAATGCTGTAGAAATCAACGAGCAGAAATCTCCAGCCCTTTGATTCCTGCGAGCCTCGTTGCTATAAGTAACAGTAAGCATGGTGCATCCATGGCCAGCGAGGGAGGGGTCTACTTGGCTTTACATTCAAATTGTGATTCTTCCACCATGGTTCGTGTTACAAAGGCCCTAGAAGAAGTGATGAGGGCGTGTCATTGAGTTGGTGGTGAATTGATGACGGATAAGTAATAGGATGATTCTGTTGGTTTTGGACCATTTCCAAATGACTGGAACGCTGGTGGCCCACCATTGTTTCCCATGCAAACGGACAGCGAAGACTGCCCACAGAGGTATTTGTAAAAAAAAGGACCCATGGCGCACGCAACCTCTCGGTCATTACCTTTCTGGTGCGTAACGTTGTATGAATGAGGAATCCCTCCCGTATAATTGAGGGTCGTTTACAAGTCAATTGGGTATTATTTCTTCTATGTGACGAGCCAATCAGACATTTGGAGGACTCGAGGAAGCCAATCAATTGCGTCACACTGGGTCACCTGCGCTGCGCACAAAACTCCATCGTCTCTCGTGTGCTGTGACCTCCTGCAATCTATCGCCGGGGACCTCTTAGTTCCTTGTGACCCTCATAATCTGTTCTGCTGTCCCTGGCATCTAAAATACTCGTCGTCCACGACAAAGAAGCATCCGCCCGAATAATTGTTATCCCATCACTTCTCCCTTCCAGACTCGAAAGTGTCATTGACACGTGCTTTACGACAAAGCGTTCCCACAAAATGGGAAGATCTAGGAAGGATCGATCGTCTGTCGCAGCATGTTGTCAGCTCTAAAACGAACTACAGATTGGAATTGCTGTACACATTCACGAATTCAATCAAAAAGACCCACTCTCTGCTTGCGTGGTGTTCTTTTCGAGCTGCTTACGGGATAAATCTTCTTACTGGACAACAACACGTCTAGTTTGAGGAAGAATGCTAGAAGCTGTTTGGAATAAATATCTATCAAGTCGCATCTCGTCATCAAAAAGAGCGTCGTGTAACTCTAGCATTGATGCAAATTTGTTGGATCATACTCAGAAACCTAGTAGGAACTCTATAAACGGCGTGGTATAAATCTAGAAACGTCGTGAGGCTTGTCGTCACAACAGATCCGGACTATCGGACTATCGATCGATGGACCAATCGATGGCTTGCTCACATGCATTGTTACTACACTCTTTTGATGCATAGCAAAAGAGGGTTTTGGCGTTCGTGTAAAAGATGAAGAGACTGGGGCGACGACAAGGAACATATTGTCGCGCCAGCAGTTTTTCGCGAGGCCGGATGGTCGTATAAGTTTAGTAGCAAAGTCTTGCAACTTGTCGTAAGGACAGCGAAGGCAACCAACGCTCAGGTTGCTTACACTATATCAGTGTATAGTCAGCTTGCAACGCTGGACTAGGATTTAGTCTAGACAAATGGGAACGAACGGACGCATCTTGTCGAGATTGTACTACGGGCGATTCTTGGATTAAATCTTGAATTGTGAAGCAAGTAAGTCATTCGTCCAGTCGTCTGAAAGGTGTGGTGGCTCATGTCTGATACGAACAACTGATGAAGAGACTCAAGGAACAGATTGTCGCGCCAGCAGTTTGTCGCGAGGCGGCGTCTATATTGGGGTCGTATAAGTCTAGCAAAGTCTTGTACCTTGTCGTAAGGATAGCGAAAGCAACCAACGCTCGGGTTGCCTACACTATATCAGTGTATAGTCAGCTTGCGACCTGATATCAACGCTGGACTAATCAAATCTAGGAAAATGGGACGAACGGACGCATCTTGTCGAGATTGCACTAAGAGCGATTCTTGGATTATATCTTGAATTGTGAAGCAAGTAAGTCATTCGTCCAGTCGTCTGAAAGGTGTGGTGGCTCATGTCTGAAACGAACAA
This sequence comes from Herpochondria borealis, assembly GCA_032274145.1. Taxonomy (NCBI): domain Eukaryota; phylum Rhodophyta; class Florideophyceae; order Ceramiales; family Ceramiaceae; genus Herpochondria; species Herpochondria borealis. Next base: position 9,453 of record JAVCKV010417206.1, on the reverse strand, counting down.
CTTGGACCTCGACCGGAGTGCATTGTTGCACTATATTCTAGTATAGTGAAACATTCAAGGAACTCGCTAGAACAACCGAACACGTCAAGATGTTTTAATCTTGTCTCTCGTTCCCAGCTTTGGCATTGCTGGTGTTGCATACTCGTACCTGATATTAAACGCAGTGGTTCATAATATACTAAATCTAGAGTAGCAGAAGCTTGTTGCTGTTATGTATGTGGTCACATGGAACAGCTGCGATCGGGTTTCCGAAAGCTACACGTCTCATTTCCAGCCTAGCAGAGCGAGCTCAACAAGACCTTCTCCAACCTTTTTCTTTTCGTCCCTCTTCAACTCGGGAAAGGTGAAAAAGGTCAAGCTTAGTTAAATTCAAACCCGAACGGACTCGTGTGTTCGTATTTAGACTGGGACCGACGCACCCGCTTGGCGTCCCAGGTCGCTCTGAGAGTCTCTCATTCGTATAATCATACACCTCGTAGGAGTACGCATTGGTTTCATATGGGACCAACGCTAGTAGTCTAATACTATTCGTTCTTACCAAACTGGGACAGAGTGGAGAGACTGTTCAAAATGTACAGCCTTATTGGTATCCAACACTTATCCAACTATCTTTTGTCCTATCTGGTCTACCAGCGTCTATTCGTAAAGATGTGAACAATGCCAAAACATGGATAAGGCATCCTAGACTGGTCGGAATGTCCTGCCATAATATCATACCGTCACCTACCTATTGTTTAACGTTAGTTTGAATGACGTGCATCTTTTCACGAAAAAATGCTACCTGCATGTCGCAACAACTAATCAATAAGTTTATGGACTATTTGTTTATAGGCTTGGGCAACAACAAATGAAATGCTTATGAAGAGTATAGCCAACTTTTTTCAAACCACATTCACGAGTTCGTTTCTTGCAAACCGATAGATCCTAGATCCTCGAGATCCGAGAACCAACCCAACAGTTTTTTCAGAGGCTCACAACTTTTCGAACTTGTTTTTGGCCATCAAGTCATATTTTTGGGCATTGCTCACTTGTATTTTTGACCAAGAAGAAAGAACATGATGTTTTCTATCCGTTCGTCCTCGTCGTCTGTGACGATCTTTGTCTGCCTGGTGACACTCACAATTCTCACAACTCCAGTCTCTGCCTACAACAACTTCAAGTACGTCGAACCTCCCTGGTTCTATCGCATCTCTGCCAAGCTCACCAAGGCTGGTGAACGCGTCAAGAAATGCCATTCTCAAGCCTACCCGCCTCCCAATGGACGCAAATGTGCCGCCAAACCAAAGACATGTCTCTTTGATACGCAGCACTGCTCGGATGGTCATACCTATCCCGTGACAAAGTGCAAGTGTCATGACATGGAGTGGTATTGCGAACCCTATGGCTGTCCGGAAGGATATGTTCCAGTAGTGGACAGTGAAGACGATGAGGAAGATCCTGATGATGAAGACCTTGACGATGAAGAAGAAGACGACGAGCCATACCAAGGCTCTGCTTTAGGCAAGAAGGGCAACGGTTCGTCCTCTGGTAAGAAGGGCGACAGTACTACTACTACTTCGGGCAAGAAGGGCGACTCTGCTTGTGAAGGCAAGGGATCTGATGGAGGCTGTGCAAATGATGATCCTGAGGATGACTACGATCCCGACTACGATTCTGATGACGAGGACGAAGATGACAATGAGAACCGTCAAGGCGAAGCAGACTCTGGTAAGAAGGGTGACAGTACTAGCTCCTCTGGTAAGAAGGGCGATTCTGGCTGCGGTGAAGGAAAGGGGTCTGATGGAAAGAAGGGCTGCGGATTCGATCCCGATGACTACGATCCTGATGACTACGAAGATGACAATGAGAACCGTCAAGGTGAAGCTGGTAAGAAGGGTGACAGTACTAGCTCCTCTGGTAAGAAGGGTGATTCTGCTTGCGGTGAAGGCAAGGGATCGGATGGAAAGAAGGGCTGCGGATTCCCAGATGATGATCCTGATGACTACGATCCCGATGACTACGATCCTAACGACGAAGGCGATGAAGAACCAGAACAAGGCTCCGAGGATGATGGTGACGAAGACGATCCTGACTGGCCTGATGATGAAGAGGAAGAGGATCCTGGCTGGCCTGATGATGAAGAAGAGGAAGACGATCCTGACTGGCCTGACGATGAAGAGGAAGAAGAAGATGATGATGATGATAAAGAAGATGACAATGAAAACCGCCAAGGGGAATCTGACTCTGGTAAGAAGGGTGACAGTACTGCTTCCGGTAAGAAGGGCAGCAGCGACAGTTCCGGTAAGAAGGGTGGTTCCTCTGATAGCGGCAAAAAGGGTAGTAGCGGTGGTTGCTCCTCTGGCAAGAAGGGTGGCAAATCATCCTCTGGCAAGAAGGGTGGATATGACGACTGCTTTGATGATAATGACTTTGACGACGACGACGACGATAAGGACGAAGATTACTATGACGATCACGACGACGATCCAGCAGACGATGAACCTGACCAGGGTACTTCTGGCAAGAAGGGTTCCTCCGACAGCTCTGGCAAGAAGGGTGGTGGTTCTTCTTCTTCTGATAGTGGTAAAAAAGGTAGCGGTTGCTCTGGCAAGAAGGGCGGCAAATCCTCTGGCAAAAAGGGCGGCTATGATGACTGTTTTGATGATGACTTTGATAATTCTCCAGATAGTGACGACGACAAGGACGATCATCACGACGATCACGATCCTTACGATCCAGATTACTACGATCACGACGACGATCCATCAGAAGACCCCAGTCCATCAGCAGATCAGGGTGGTTCTTCAGGCAAGAAGGGTTCTTCCGACAGTTCCGGCAAGAAGGGTTCGGGATCATCTGACAGTGGAAAAAAGGGCGGCAAGGGAGGTAAAGGCGGAAAGAGTGGAGGCAAGAGCGGAAAGAAGGGTGGAAAGGGCAAGAAGGGTGGCTACAATGACCGTATCAAGAACCTCATTGAATCGGCCAACCCAGGTGAAGTGGTCAAACAGTGTGCAGCCCAACTCACACCACCTCCTCCAGGAAGAAAGTGCCCTCACAAGCCAAAGACTTGTATCTTTGAAAGACAAGTTTGTCCGGATGGACTCGACTATCCAGTGACAAAGTGCGTGTGTCCTGGAGGAGCCAATGCTGAATGGCGTTGCCGACCATTTCCGTGTCCTATCTTTGTGAATGCTACCGAGACAAACACTACTACCACTGGTGCACCCCCTGTAGCCACTTCCGATGCCCCTAACTCTGTATCTGATGCTCCGGCCACAACAACCGAAGAAGTCACCGAAGCAGCCACTTCTCCTGTTGCTACGACCAATGCTTCCGTGGACGACGCAGCCACGCAGGAGGCTGCAGCAGCAGCAACCGAAGCAGCGGGCGCCGAGGCAGCAGTAGCTTCCGAGACAGCAGCAGCAACAACTGACGCAGTAGTAGCAACTGACGCAGCGGTCACCGAGGCTGTAGCAACGACTACCGAAGCAGCAGCAACTGACGCAGCGGCCACCGAGGCTGTAGCAGCGACCACCGAAGCAGCAGCAACTGACGCAGCGGCCACCGAGGTTGTAGCAGCGACCACCGAAGCAGTAGCACCTGACGCAGCGGCCACCGAGGCTGTAGCAGCGACCACCGAAGTAGCAGCAACTGTAGCAGCGACCGCCGAAGCAGCAGCAACTGACACAGAGGCCACCGAGGCTGTAGCAACGACCACCGAAGCAGCAGCAACTGACGCAGAGGTCACCGAGGCGGCAACCACTAAGGCTGTACCGGTCACCGAGGCTACAGTAGCAACCGAGGCTGCTACGGACACAGAGACCGCAGCTCTTCCCGTTGGTGATGCTGCATAGGACGAGAGTTGAATTCATTGCGAGGGACTCCTACTACATAAAGAGATTTATCAAAATCATGTACATGCATGTGACAACTAGATGGAATCGATTGTTACCTAACCATAGTATGATATTATGTAGAAGTATAACCGAGAGAAGATTTGATTTTGCATCCGCTGCGGGAGGAGCCACGGACGATGGATTTGGAAGCCAAACGTTGGCTTGTCATTGGCGAGCTCACTCGGACAGGAGTCACCTAAGGGACAAAGGCAACTATATCCGTGACAACACACCCAGAACCTCCCGCGCGCGGCAGTCATGTAATCCGATGTAATGCCCGAGGGCCTCAGAGAGGAGAATGGACTGCCTCTGCCACACGCCACAGCATTCGCGATACCCCTATTGTTTTCTGCTCTTGTTGGTGTCAGGTAAAAAAAATCAAGCCTCACTCTCAACTTGATGGGATGTCGAAATCGAAAGAACAGTATTTTGGGTTAGCAGACTTTCCATCAGGCACCGAGCATATAATTTGCGCTGATGTTCTGCCTAGCTCTCACCGGTAGCAATGATCAACCGAGCGCGTAGTGAGTTTGTGCCTCCTTGTTGCCGTTTTCATCGCGGTCGCGAGCACCTGTTGCGCTGTTGGTGTCAACTTAAATACGTTCTCAACTTCAAGAACCCATTGGTATTGGGCTTGCCCTGATGCGGAATTATTGTTCGACTTGTTTTCCTCCATCTGCAAGTCGAAGGGCCCACAACTTTCTGTGCCCATAACATTCTGTAGGTACCACGAAAGTGGTGATTGTCGTGCCCGCCTCGTAGTGGGGAATTCTCTCTGCAAACAGCTCGTCGAATGCCTTCCGAACATACTGCTTCACGACATGCCTGGGGCGTATCGGGAGACCGTCATCTATAGCAGTAAAGGAACGATGCTCTTTTCTGGAAAGCCCACGGACGCACCACTCACAAGCACCGCTGCATCATAGGTTGGGTGATCGCTTGAATGTGACCAGAAATAGGTCTCGACCTTAAAGTCGTTCATGTACGTCTCGTCAAGTAGGCATTTCGGATTGTTGCCCGCGGATTTTTGACGATGTCCTTGACCGTCTCGTAGATACTGTTCTCCATATCGGTCGTCTTTAGCCACGCACGAATGCAACCTCCGAACTTTTCGAACAACTGCTCGGGAGTCACTTTATCCTTAAATGGTAACAACGCGCTTCAGCTCTTTCATTCGCCAAGTGTCCAAGTAGGGAGGTAGCATTTAATTTGAGGGCCTTTGCCTTTGGCTCCCCACACCGAGAATAGGGCGTGGCCATAAGATACAAGCAACACATTTCGTTTGATGTGAGGCACGTGACTGGCCACAGCGACCTCATTATGTATCGAATCATGTAAAACAACGACGCAGTTGTCATGTAGAATGTCAGCAATGGGAATATTGTTGTTGAGCTGTTATCCCAGAAACCCGCGTACAAAGTTCTCCCGCCTTCATCACTCTCAGCAAAGCAACCCCAAAGTCCTTTCTCACTTCCTCGTCGAAAGAAAACAAACCGAGAAATCGATTTTCCCAATATCTACGGCGAACCTCATGCCATTATGTGAAGGGTTCAGTGTAGACCAGAGCGCCACCGGCGGTAGACTTGAATGAACATCAGATTCTGTTTCTTCTCTGTATTGATGTGATTTCTCTGTGTGGAACATCGACTGCGGTATCTATTTGGCTGTAACCTGGTGATAAATCCTGGGAGCACAGGGGAGGGTCAGAGCCACATGACGAGAATGATACGGCAGGTGTCGTAAGATGATAATGGCGTGTTACATTTTTATCTGTTTGTTTACTAGAGATGACACGCACCGAATATGCTATCATGGCGGTGCACACGCAGACGAGGGCCGGTATTCAAGTCGTCGCTTCTGACAAGATACGAGGTGGGGACTGACCACACGGGTAAAACGCAGCCGCGTGAACAAACTTTGCCTGACATCTTATGCAGCGTGTGGATATTGGATCCCCAACAAGATGCCTATCAGGCCAGTCATGGGAGGCAAGGTTACGAAGAGCCTGTTTGCGACTTCCTGAAAAATGTTTGGGTCTATTCGTCAATCGCAATGCGTGGCTCTTTCCCCGCTGGAAGACACTCTCGACGCATCCGTTGCATGTGTTCGTGATATTTGCGACCGGACTCGAACTGCCACTGAATCCAGCTAGGAAACGATTTTCCCGCATCAACATCAGCGGGCATTTTCTTTCCATGAGCAGACAAGCACGTTGAGTTCTTATGGCTTTTCCAGTGCTCAATCTGATGCTCTCTCGAACAATACCTTGCGTCTTGACAACGACTACAATGACGCGTCGAAGGAACTCCACACACTAAACAGGGGATCCCATTCATCGTGGACCGATGTACACCTTTATGTTGCTATTTTACTTGGATTACCGAAGTGGCATACCGCGGAGAGCAACGTTGTCTTGAGATTTTGAGGTGAACAAGATTAGCCGTCAGCAATTATTTTAGTCCAGCCCTATTTGGTCATGAGCCCGATCAACTCGATCTGAGATTGAGAATCTTTTGGATCCTTTGGCCGGCATCTTTCCTTTTCTTGTCCCCTGGTTCAGAGGTTGTCCTTGCACAATAGAGGAGCGATTTCGCAGGGGTTGCGGTCACGGATGTTCAATTGGACGCGCTGGTGGCTGTGTCCTTTCAAGACCCAAAGCCTCCAACCAACGATCCACACCGAAGAGTTGTGACACCAACTTATCGATAACTCTCTCCGTGTTGTTTCCTTGCCTCCATCATGCGAGTACTGTACGTAGTGGCGAGACAACTCAACGCTTCTCCTCGACCTCGCATCGGCATTTCTATCGGTGGAAACCCGGAAAATAAGCCTCATTCCATGACATGACAGGCACCTTGACGTTTTTGGCGTGTCAAGTCGTCCATCTATCTCCGAAACCAAGATCTGCGTAGGCAGGTGTTCAAACCAGTGCATCTGCACACATACTGTATCGCGACGAATCTCCGTTCTAGCCATCAGCTAGAAGTGCACGGTACACGTAACTCCTCTAGTAGAGACCCCAAACCAACCCTTTGACAACCAGTGGGTAGAAAGACGATTGTGTGGTTTGTTGCCACCCTTTAAACAATCACAGCTGTTGCTTACGGACCAACAAAGACACTGTGGCCGAGCGGTTAAGGCGATCGACTAGAAATCGATTGGGTTTATCCCGCGTAGGTTCGAGTCCTGCCAGTGTCGTCTCCTTTTGAACTTTTGATTGCAATGCACTGATAATTGGCTGATTGCTCTGGGTCTGTTCGCACCTCTACTGGCAGAGGGGCTGTGTGCATGGCGAAGTAGTAATAACTCTCTGCAAACTTCAGCACAGCGGTTCAACCTCTCTCCTCTAATAGATCCCATCCTGATAGCCAGAGCGGCATATGGACTGTTGCAGTTGGTCCATCGGCTTTATAAGTTCTCCTCTTCCGAGATTAGTTCGTGCAACACAGTGATGATGTGGCCGCTCATATCAACTACGACAGCGGCAATGAGTTCGCTCATAATAGATTCTTCGATTCATGTGGATGGTCTTACATTTTTACAGATATGGATGGCCAACAAACGAGAGGAGACATTATGGTCGGAACCTCCCAGAGAGTCGGTCGTGCTTTCCGGTCTTGGCGTTCTGACATGACTTTGTCATTGTGACCTTGTAATGGTACCTGACGAGAACGATGTATTCCATAGAAAGAGTCCTCTGTAGGAAGGCATAGAAATGTCATATGTGACCACGCCTATAAGGAATGTATCCGACAAGTGAAATGGAAGTTCTGTATGAATCAGTACACGTTTCACATTATATAGATGAGAGCTCCGAGGATACAAGTTTATCTACGCAACTGTATTGGGCCTGATGTGCTTCAAGTTGGCCTAATTAGTGGACGAAAAGCGTCCCTTGCGGATTTGTGTCATCCACTAAAACCGGGAGCAAGGAGGTTCCTTATATCTCATTGTTGCTCTCTAAGCTTATGTCTCTGCTGCAAACGCACTTGCAAGCACAGTATACTAGAAGAGAATGATTGCTGAAGACAGCCATCAAGGGAATCAGGCTCCTAGCCGAAGTATCGGTGCTCTGGATCAACAAGAGGAACGCCTAGTTGCTAATAATAGTGCTGCAAGAGCTGAAGAGGCATCGGCTGCTACAACCCCGAGCTGTGCTGCTATAGAGCAACAGCAACTGCAAATCCAGCAACACCAGCAGCAAGAAGATGATGACCAGAGACACAGCAGTAGCAGCGATGCTGCGAAACGGAAGAAGAAGAGAAAGGACAAGAAGAGAAAGGACAAGAAGAAGAGCAGTAGACACCTTCAGGATAGTACGAGTGGTGGGGATCGCAAGCCCTCTGCTGGTGCCGGTGTTCCAGATAATACCCTGGTCAGAAACACGGAGTACACCTCAGATAGAAGTTTACACAATTGGTTTGACCCACCACCCACCAGTGAACCCCCCGGGGGTGGTGCGTCGGATAGTTCTTGGACCAGATTCTATGATTCTGCGAGTACACAAAATTCATCATGGAGAAGTACAGGGAACAACAACAACAACAATACCAGCAGCAACCACAATAGTAGCAGCCAAAATGGGTCATCAGAGAACAGCAGTTTGGATTATCTACAGCATATGACGCAGCAGGACGGTTCAGCTCGTGATATTCATGCGGAGGAGGATCCTCAGGAAGCTCAGCTCATGTTGCAATCTATTCAAGAAGTGGTGGAGCAATTGGATCAAGATCGATTGACACCGTACAACAGTACTGCTACTACACAATCATCATCATCAACAGCAGTTCCACTCAAGAATGAACAAGATCAAAGCAACAATATGAGGCAAATGAAGCGAAAAAAGTCATCCAAGAGAAAGAAGAAGTCCTCTTCGAGGTCACTATCCACTTCTCCTACTCCAGACAACAGCAACCGCCAGGTAGATGCAATACCCCGATGGTTTGACCCTCGCCCCTCGACGGGGGTGGGCTCGTCAACTACGACATCCAACAACAACAACAACAATCGAATGATTGACACGTCCGCCAGTGGCGGCAGTGGGTTGGATGAGTATGATCCAAACCATATTCAATACTTGGAAGCATCCGGACGAGATGATATATTGACGGCTATTATGCGACAAAGCAATCACGAAGACGACGAGGTTAACAACATCAACAGCAACGATAATATAACAGATGATGATGATAATGATGAGGAGACTGGAATGGCCGAGTTTACAACACCGCAGCATGCCGGCGTATACAGCTGGACGGATGAGGACGAGAATGATGACGAACCTGATCGATTGACACCCTTGTCACTCTTTCCCACGACTGGTTTGACGGCTACTCCTACTGCGCCCTCGAAAAAGACGCTCTTTGACGACTTGGCATCCTTTGCCGAAGCTTCGCTTGCATCTGGTTCTGATACGTTTGAGACACTATCGTCGAGTCCATCAGGTCTCGGGAATAGTCCAACCACCAACGTTCCAGGAAGCATTGGTGGTCCCCAGAATGGCAATGAAAAAGATGCACCACCAGATGAAATATCTCACGAGCTTTTTAGTGGTGTACATGTTGACTCGTGGCGCCTG
>JAVCKV010417095.1:0-12564 GCA_032274145.1 Herpochondria borealis | reverse complement strand
CCCCGTCTCCATATCCGTCTCCTTGCACTTGTGCCTCTCTTTGTATTCCTCCATCTCCGTCTCCGTGTCAACCTCCGTCTCCAGCTCCGTCTATTGTGCGTGTGCGTGTATGTTGCCGTGTCTGTGGGCATGTCTGCTTTCGTTTTCTTGCCCGTAAGCCTATGCGTGCCCTTTCCTGTCTCCTTCTTTTTCTTCTTTACCGTCACTGTCTCCGTCTCCGTCTCCGTCTCCGTCTCCGTGTGCCTATGCGTATCCATCTCCGTCTCCGCCATCATCTCTTTCACCGTACCCGTCTCCGTCTCCGTACTCGTGTCTGTTTCCAGGTCCGTTTACCTGTCCATTTGCGTGTCCGTGTCCGTGTCCGTCACCTTCTCTGTGTATGTCTCCGTCTCGGTCTCCATCTCCGTGTGCATTTCGGTCACCGTTTCCCTGTACGTTTGAGTGTCCGTGTCCGTGTCCACATATGTCTCCTTCTCTCTCTCTGTCTCACTTTCCGTGTCCGTGTCCGTGTCCGTGTCCGTGTCCGTGTCCGTGTCCGTGTCCGTGTCCGTTTCTGTTTATGTTCTGTTGTCCGTGTCCGAGTACGTGTCCGTGTTCGTTTCCATGTTTGGTTCCGTTTTAATTTCCGTTTCCCTTGGTATGTCTGCTTGATTTTTCGTGTCTGTGTGCCTTTGCGTGCTCGACCCCGTTTAATTCCTTGTCTCCCTTTCCGTCACCGTCACGTTTTCCGTCTCCGTTTGCTTGTTCGTATCTGTCTTCGTCTCCGTGTGCCTATGCTATCGGTCTCCGTCTCCACCATTATCTCCGTCACCGTCACCGTCTTCGTCTGCGTGGCTTTCTTCGTGTACTTGTGCGTTTTCTTTTGCGTGTCCGTCTCTGTGCCTGTGTGCGTTTTCCTCTACGTGTCCGTATGCGTGTCCGTCTCCGTCTCCGTCTCCGTGTGCGTGTCCCTCCCGTCTATATTTCCATCTCTTTCTACGTTTCCGTGTTAGAGTGCAGGTTAGTTTGCTTGTCATCCTTTGGTTTCTATGTTATATTGCGTGTGCGAGTTCGTGTGCGAGTGTGTGTCCGCGTTTGTGGGTTTATTTGTGTCCGTTTTCTTGTCCGTGTCCGTTTCTGTGCCCGTTTCCGTACTCGTAATCGTTTCCAGGTCCGGCAAGTGTCCTTGTCCGTTTGCGTGAAAACTTTCGTGTGCATGTCCGTATCTTCATCCTTATCCCTATCCGTAGAAATACCCGTTTTCGTACCCGTGTCCAAATCCGTATCCGTGTCCGTATCTGCATCCGTAGCCGTATCCTTATCCGTACCCATGTCTGTGTATGTATCCGTGTCCGTACCTGTACCCGTTCCCGTATCCGTGTTATTATCCGTATCCGTATCCGTATCCGTATCCGCATCCGTATCCGTATCCGTATCCGTATCCGTACCCGCGTATGTATCCGTATCCGTATCCGTACCCGCGTATGTATCCGTATCCGTACCCGCGTATGTATCCGTATTCGTATCCGTACATGTCCCCGTACCGGTATTTGTGTCAATAGCCGTAGTAGTACCCGTTTCAGTATCCGTATACATAACTCTACCCGTATTCGTTTCCGTACCCGTGTTTGTATGTGCATGCGTATGCGTGTGCGTGTACGTGTGCGTGTGCGTATGCTTATGCGTATGCGTAAGCGTATGCGTATTTTTATGCCTATCCGTAGCTGTAGCAGTATTTGCAGTTATTGTGGCGTTTATCTTTAAAATTCACTGCAGTTGGTTGCACTTTACTTACATGCCCTGTGATTGGTGCCAATTTTATTTTCGTGTAACATGGTAATATTTTTAATTAAAAATCAAAAGTGTAATTTGAGATTTTTTATAAAAATTTTATGGCTGTCATTTTAAATTTTTGTCGCTACTTTTCCACTTTTCCAGATTGGAAGGGGTGCAAACGCGGCGACTGGCGGGAAAGGGGTAAATTCGGGGGTAAATTCGCGCGGGAAAGCGCGACGTGTGCAACGGGGCGGACGCACAGCGCCCGAAATAAAAAAAGCCGCGTAAACCCGGGGGAGAAATAGCTCACAGACAGATGTTTTTTAGTGTAGGGGGTCGGATTTTGACTTGACAGCTTTGTCCGTATTCTATCCACATTTTGATAAATGGAAAGAGGTTTGTAAGTTACGTGGTCAAGATGGATGTCTGGGATTGGCTGCAGTGGGACCCAAAAGTTTATGCGAAAATAAAATCTTGGATACAGGGTACGGTGCAACATATAGATAGAATTCTGCTGACCATTATTTTCTCTAAAAATACGAGTCAGCAGAATTATATCCGTAAATTGCAAATCTGCGTTTAAATTGTTGTTAATTTTGGAATGGTCCGCTACTTTCGTCGTTGTCGTCTTTGCGCCAACAAGAGCCATCCCCGTTGTAGATGACATTAAATACAGATAGAATTCGGCACGCCGGTAAACATGTTCTATGAGTGAAAAACTATAAATCTTATTGATATTAAATATGGGATTCTTGAAATTCAGGGACGTGTGCAGAAATACTACACACAAAACAGTTTTAACTTCCAATGTTCTTGCAAAACCATTCGACTGTCAATTTTCCGTTGCCCCTTCCCCGCACGTTTTGCTCCGCTTGATACAACGTCCAGCTACGAACTTGCATTGCACGACCTTACGATGATCGCCGAGATTTTGCAGCTCAAGAACGCAACAGTGGGAATATTGAGTGTCATCGACAATCTCAAGAGAAAATTTCAGATGGCAAATACCTTCCATGCTGAAGCAGATAGGGCTCTCAAAAACTTTGAGCGAGTCTCCTCAACCATGCAGTTACTTGATGACGCTCACGCGGATCTCAGCAGAACATTGCCCGCCCACGTTTCCGATTTCTTAGAAATGGAAATGCGTATGCTAAAAGAGGACATCAATGCTACAAAAGAGACGTTGAGCGATATTACGGAAACGAGGGGTGACAACTATATCACAAGATTTTTTTTTTCTGCAGCGAACAACAAGAGTATCGAGAAGCTTAATGAAATGACGGAGAAGTTCATCGAGTTCACTCATTGGGTATTTGCTTTGTCCACTGGATCCCACAGGTCGGAGTCTAATGAGGACAACTTCACTCCCACCTGGTTCATCCCAAGAAATGACCAAGACCTCTCGCTGCAATATGAAGCGGTTGGCGACGACGGGCTACCGACAACATGCGAGGGCAAGCTTATTGCCGCGTTGCTGGAGGGCGGCACAAGCATTGTGGTCGTTAGTGGGATTGGAGGGACTGGAAAGACTTGCGCACTGAAGGGGCTCTCTGGGCTAATCAGTATGAGGCCACAGTTCGAAGGCGGAATCTACTTCCTCAGTGCTGGGATGGATGCCACGTGTACAACCCTGATTATGCAGCTATCGCTCGCGGTTGAGTGCTCCGGTGGCTTAAGCATTGCGAAAGTAATCCGCCTGGAGAAAGATCTTCATCGTACCGTCAACATGGCACGCATGTGGTTCTCAGGTCTACGTTGTCTCTTCCTGATAGACGACGTCTGGCCACAACGCCTGCCCGAGGACACAATCAGCTTACTGTGCATGCTCACTGCGCCGAACGGAAATTCTTTTCTCTCGAACTGTCTTGTATTCTCCACAAGGGATAAGGCATTGAACACGATCGGTAGTGCCGTGGATTTCGAACCAAGATTGCCGCTAGGCCCCGCATCACAGAGCATGTTGTTACGAGGAGCTAACGTTCAGCTTGCGGAAGTTGAAGGCGCTATAATGGCCGTCAACACAATCCTTACGAACTGCCGAGGACTTCCACTTCTCCTCTCAATGACTGGGCGACTACTACGAGCCAAGCTAGAAGAGTGGGAAGGGAACCCGTTAGAAGTGTGGCGGGAGTTCGCCAGGAATCACCGATCACACTGCACGACAATTCGAGAAGAGGTCGCCAGAACAGTCTCGACGTCTCTGGATTTCCTGGACAGCTCTACTCACGCAGCTTCGTCTACCGGACCAGATGTTTCTCATCGAAAAGCGCTGCTTGCGCTATGTGTTCTCTTGAAGCAGGACTGGGCTCCCGCTAGTTTTCTTGTGAAATTATGGGGCGTTCAAAACGAACGTCAGGCAGTGTTTCTCCTCAATGGTCTTGCCCGTTTCCGAATAGTGGATAAGAAGACGAAAAGTATCGGTGATAGGCACGTCACTGGTGCGCAGATACATGACCTGATCCATGACTTTAGTCAAGAACAATCATCATTGAAAATACGCAATTACTACGTACAGGCATGCAACGCCTACTGCACGGAGGTAATGAACGATCTGAGAACGGATCAATGGGGACATTCTTCCCTATTAATCAGAGCCATCTACCACTGCATTCTACGAAACGAGCCGTGTTGGCCTGCCCTACTAGAGGACGATGGTTACATTTTCAGAAACATTGCGCGTATGCTCATCAACTCTGGTCAACGAGGCCTTGCTCTGAACTTGATGCACGATCTGCGCTGGGTGGTGAATATGATGAGTGATGAATTTATTGCCCACTACGAGCGGGATGTCAGTGTGTGTCTTTCCCAATGCACGGAAGTCGAGCTGAACACGGGCGTACAGCTAGCCGGTGAAGCAAATGTTGTAGCCGAACCTCTGCACACACTGTGTGCCATCGCCCGCTCAAGCAGCAGTTGGTGCCGCGCAAGACAGGGTAGATGGTATCAGCTATACATTCAGCTCGTTGCAGCGGAGGAGCAAAAGGAATGGATGACGAGAGCGTTGAAAAGCATTCAAGACCATGCTGATCGTCCGTGCTTATGTCCAGTGGTAAGACGGTCGGGCGGCGGCTTGCATTCCTTATTCAATCATTTCGACAGAGACGAACCAGCCTCCATTAATGAAGTGCCAATTGTGATGGATGTCAAAATTTTGAAAGACAAAACAATCATAGCGTGCGCGACACAGGGCGGCTCCAAGCTGATCATCCAAAGGTTTGGCGACAAAGATTTTGCTGGCCCGATCGTGCTGAACGCAAGCAGAATAAGGGATGAAGGTTCCATAAGCTATGCGTGCTTGTCGGGCGATGGGTCGCGCGTCGCCGCTGGGCAATTCAATGGCGTTGTGCTGGTTTGGGATTTGCGGCAAATGACTACTAGTCCAACGCGGGTGGAGGGGCTAACTAGCTTGAGAGCCATGTGCATGAGCGACGATGGGCTTTTTCTCGCCTGCGCTGCGCGGGACGGGGCGGTCGGCGTGTGCGACGTGGGGAACGGGGCAGATCGCGTTCAACTGCTGGGAGGACACAACAAGTCCGTATTTCGCATCACGGCGGGACCGGACGGAAAGCGGATAGTTTCCTTGGCGACCGATCGGACCATCCAGGTATGGAATCGGTGCTCTGGATCGGCCAAGAAGTACAGTTGCGACAGTAGGCACGAGGCAGAGTGGACGTTCGAGCTTGAGAAGAGAGCATTGTATGACACAGTGGTTGGAGAGGACGACATTCTGATGTTCAAGGCATCCGGGGGAGGGGTGAGCATGTGTGGACCATCGATGGATAAGGTCGATGTCGCAATGCTCGGCGAAGATATTTCGTTTGCAGAAGCCAGCATGGATGGATCTGTGCTAAAGATAGGGACATTCGGCGGGACGGTGGCTATTTTGAAAGTATGGAAATAAACCCCCTTGTTTATTCGTTTGTATTAAAGCTTATGGATGTTACGGCCGTATGCTCTTGAATGCAAAATAACATGGCTTTGGTTACTTCGTAAATGTGCCCATTGATGAAACCCGAGCTTTTTCGTCAGCTCGTTAGAGGCACCGCTTACATCCACTGACCCAGGTTGGCTTGTGCGGTAGCAGACGCCAATCATCGCTCTCACACGCTGCCTCAATAGCGAGGTTTCCCGTCCAAGGATGTGATGATAAGCTACAATCACGCAGGTTTTCGTGCACAAGCTGTAGCGCACGATCCAGTGCGCGTTTAAGCATGCTTTGTGCTGCATCCGGGACTTGCAAAAGGAAACTAATGCTACGTTGTTTCCATATACTTCCCGATGAAATAATCTAACAATAAGTTTAATATTTTTGCGACTATAGTTGCTGCGTCTGCAATTGTGCAGTACTGAGAAAGAGCGAGCTTGTGTATGGTTTACTGCTTCAATTGTACCAGAAGTGTAGGCCACTCTCAAGATTTTGGAGGCCTCATGAACAAGAAATTTAGACGAGCAATTGTGTAATCATTCTCTGTGTTACTATACACATCTCATGACAACAAGTACAAATTGATTAATTAGTAATCAATTTGAGTCTATTGTAATTTGAATTAGTCGGCTGTGGGATCTCCGAATTAACTGTGACCCGACCTTCAGTCCTTCACCAATGGACCAATGGCATCAATAGTACTAATACGGGCTTCTGCCTTTGTCATTCACCAAAAGTAAAAGAGCCATTGGATTTTCAACAATGCATTGCCTTAGTCGCAGAATTTTCTTCGTTATTGTTGAAATCGTCGTTTATCGTCCAGCTTTGCAAACATTACATTAATGATGTAACATACATTTTTACTTTGTATTAAGTAAGATGATTAAAGCATCTCTATTCAACGATATAAAAACAACCTGTAAACGAATAATTATTCGGGGCAATCTAAACGGGAAAACCACCGATTGAAGACGGTTCACCTATCAAGTGTGATAACACCCCCTCGTAGCAGCTTTTCCATGCGCGTGCGTGCGCATGTCGATGGAAGGGCGCAAGTTTCTTGCGGCTCGCCGCAGAGTGGGACAGCCGAGTGTACCCCCTAAATAACCCCCGCACCGAGCGTGCGGAAAGAATCAACTCGCCCGGCGTGATCCGGTCGTCAAAAGTGGCGGACGCATGCCCCCTTCTGGATATGCACGAGCCGGCACTGTGTGCTTCCCACTGTACGGCACGTTTAAGGCATCACACGTGATACCCAGGGAAAGTTACGCAAATTACTGCCAGGCAAGCCGTACAAACACACGCACGCTACATGTCGCTGACGAACATCCACCGTTGGTTCCCCTCACTTCAAACTCAGATGCCCTCTCTTCAGTCTATGATGTCCGATTATTCCTCCACTGACGATCTTACACTGTGCACCCCTGCTCCGGTCGCCGCCGGCAGCCACAGCAGCTTTAGCCCCGTTCTCGCTCAGCCAGTAAAGACATGTGTCAGTACGTAAGTAAACACTGTGCTCTGTGCCCCCTCCTAGGGTTTGAACCGACAACCTCTAACGTACTATTGATGACCAAAACAATTTCAACAACCCCCCACCCCTTCCCTCTACACGGTGCGAGTGAGTCCTTGCCGCGGCCAGTCCGTTGGCCCACCAGGTAACCCAAAGAACCGCAAATGTCGTCCCCGTGCTTGCTTCCACTTCTGTAGGAGATCGCTCGGTGACGCCATGTTGCCTTGGTGGTAGTAAGCGACAAGCGGTACACGACTGGCCGCTTGACCCTTTACCACACACAATCGGGCAGTGATCTTCTCATCATCGATCACCACTGCGTCTTCTTCGAAGGAAAGCACCGAACTCTCCCTCAGACCCTTCAAACGGTAGGCCAGAACACAAGATGCTGTGTCCCGAAGCATAACTGTCGATGATGTAGCCGTGCCCAACCCCCAAATTCGTTGCAGTGGCAAGGCCGACACACCAAAACGAACCACCACAGCTGGCATCTTTTCTTCCCATTGATTGTAGGTTCTCACCACATGCTGCACAAAGGGGTACGAGCGCACCTCCACCCCAGTGAGCGTCAGCTGCATCTGCCTCACGGCTGATAGATGGTGCGGGATGGAGGCACTTGAAATTTTCCGGCCGCCCCTCTGTCAGCATTACCCATCCTATAAAGGCCACAATGTGCACCTCCGTAACGGGGCAGCGGTTGAAGACCATCCTCTTCACAGAAGGACATCCAGGCTCTCCACTGCTGATTTTTGGTATCCATGGCGCGTTCACTCCACGCATACTACGACACAAGCAGTGCCGCTTGGCTCGCACTCGGGGTATTACCGGCGATCTATTCGACATGTTTCACGCCAGCCGAACTCAAAACCATACGAAGTCGGCAAAGGGTGGTTACATGTTCGCCTCCAGCATCAAGAGGTTCCATGAAGGATTGAGCGCCTGACGAGCCGTCCAAACATCTTCCGGCTTATTCCTCAGCCGTTCCACTCGCGTCGCGAGGTGCACAGCTGCTTGATGCCAAGGCTGCCGTGGCCAATCCGGAATCAGCATCACAGCCGGTGACCTCAACTTGCTCACCACCGCCCCGATCAGGTCCACAGGTGGGCAGAGCAACATAAACGCGTCCATATTCCATCCCCGGTTGAGTTTCTGGAACATAGCGTTGCGCAGGTAGTACGGCTGCTCGCCGAGAGGACGTAACGGGAACGCATCGAACAGCGCCTGCACTCCAGCCACTACGGAACGCCGAAGCTGCCGCCGGATCTGCAGGTCGTCGCGTGGGAATCATCGCGATAATCCGTTGGCGAACTTTTTGACTGCCGACGGAAGCCACTCGGCTCGAACGCATATACCCATCGCATCCAGCACCCTCTTCAGATTTCTTAGCTCCTGCATCATGAGACGGGCCGCAGATAAAAATCTGTTTTCTATGTGTACAACGGATTGATTTTCCACATGGAGGAGAAACTCCTTCATTCCAGTTCGCACCATGGGCTCCTTCAGGCCGCCCACCAACAGCATGCGCATGGCTATTAGTTATCGAAGAATGATGGACTCGGCACGTTCTTTCCAACTCCACACACCTTTTGAGCACCGCATTCCAGGGGCTCCGGCCGAAACATATCGCACGTTGAGCGTTCCGCCGTAACCAACGTCCGCAGCGTCGCTGTGCATCGCCCCCGTTGGTGTGGACTGTATCAGATCCCGGCCTTCCAGAGTATTGGCAGGCAAGTCCCTCCAGAATCGCAGGTCCCGTACCGCCTGATGCGATAGACGGCAACGCCCCTGAGAATCGTGCGGACGACCGAACGAAATGTCCCAGTACAGGGACCGTGTGTAGAACCTCGCCCACGGCATGGACAAGCTCATAGATACACACGACCCGCAGAAACTTGCCACTATGCGGCTTTTCACTCAACGCCGTCCCAGTCGTACCTACTTGAGTAGTGCTTGGCTTGGACGGCGGATTCGTTCCGCCTTCGCGCCACAACGTGGAAATTCATCTCCAAAGAATCGATGACCACTCGGAGATGTTCCACGCGTTTGGCTCCGGTCCACTCGCCCTTTTCGGGGTGCCGTTGGAGGCCGAGGTTCTCCATCAACGCCTCGATGCGTTGACAGGCGATCACACAGTCTTTAGGCGTAGAGTTTTCGCCATATGGCGCCGGTGCTACCAAGAGATCGTCCAGGTATGCTAGCACTCGATACCCTCAGTGCCGCAACTCCTGCACAAATAGGGACATGAGCTGCTTAAAACGTAGTGGCGACCTTCCCCATACAAAGGGAAGGGCGATAAAGGGGTAGAAGCGGGCGCCATAGCGGAAGATGAACCAGTCTCTCATTGCAGGATGTAGACGGAGGTGCCGGTATCCCTTGCTGATATCCATCGACCCAAAGTGGTCGCCCTTCTGTACGTTCATGGCGAACTCCGACATCATCTCCATATGCACACCGCCGTGCTTCCACCGCCTTGATTGCCTTGGGAGGTTGATCAAGAATCTTCCTTTCTTCTGGTAGTCGTCGCCCGACCACACTGTGAAGGCAGAAGAGATGATCGAGCCCTCCTCCTTGGCCCGGAAGGCATGTTGGCGCGACACTTCCTGGTAGATACCAGTTTTGCAGCCGGCCGCGAGGTCTTCGCGCGCAAATGCGCGGTATTCTTCTGTTTGTGGGATTTGCGGTTCCTCCCCCCAGTCCCCCGTATGAATGGGTCCTGGGGTGCCTCGTAAATCCCATACCGAATTGCCCGACAGATATATGCGGACGCACCCAGCTCGCGCCATCCTTCGACTCTTTCTTGAGTGTTCAGACAGATCTGACGCTTCCCTATGGTAACTACTGGTCACCGTCAGGGCCACCCTTTCCTTTCGCCCGCTTCGTTGCGTTACTGGCGCTAAGGGTGGCCACTGCCTTCATCAATTGGGAGCTCATATGAGACGACCACGTCCTCAACGGCTCTGTGAGGTCTTCCGAGGGTGCCATGTCCCCACGTCCTTCCAGACTGGGCATCACCATCTTGGCATACTTCGGATCATTGCTGGCTATCTTGAAAAATTCGGAACGCAGGCCGACAGCCCGGAGACCATACCGGTTCGCTACCAGGGCCCACACGTCGAACTTCTTGGCCTCGGCTTCCTTCGACGCCTGGATAGACTCCTGACGGAGGGTGATGGCCGCCTCGTAAAAAGCCATCCAGAAACCGGCGGAGTTAATATATTTGGTCTCATACTCCATGAAGGCGCGCATGAACTGTTGACCTTTCAGGCCCCGGCGGAGGGGCCAGTCCTTGTGGTTGAAGAATCCACCGACGAATGCGCCAACAGTGGGGCCTGCTTCGTACAGATAGCGACTGAGTCCTAACTCACGGTCGTCGCGAGCACGGCGAGCAACTTTAGCGTACGCATGCATCCATCTTGGGTCTATCTCGGCCTGGGCTAACGTGCTGCCCTCGGCGAACTTCCGCGCCTTAATTTTCTGGTCCATATGCGAGTCAGTTGAGTGTTGGCGGTGCATTGGCACGGAATTGTGGACACGCGGGGGTTGCGGTCTCTGTGGATTTAAGGATTGGTGTTCAGAGTAGGACGCATTTTTGACGAACTAAATCGCCTACTTTTCTCGCCGTAGTTAGTCAGTTAGTCACATTCTTTTAATTCAAAATGAAATTTAGGGTGTGATTCAATCAACTCCCCAAAAATGTTAATGTAATCGGTCAAAAATACGCCCCTGGTTCAGAGTGTGCTTCATCGGATCGCCTGTCGTTTTTTGGCGTGGTTATCTTGGTTGCCTTCTTAATTAGGTATTTTGGCTTGGTATGAGGGTCGAGTTAATTGGTAGAGGGTTTCATGGTGTCATAAAATACCGATATCCAACATTAGTTGGCAAACCACAAGAAAGGAGGTGATTCAAAAAGCAGGAGTCCACACTTAAAATATTGGAGTCCAATGTGCAGGAGGTGACGCATTAGGGCGTTGCAGAGGATGGACCGAACAAACCGAACCGAAGGCATCAAGTACAATGGGTAGACACGCCAAAGTCTATCATTGACATAACCAGAACCTCAGGAGAGGCCCTAGAAATGGACGGTTGGGTTTCAAAAATGGGTCGATATTGCTTGATCCATTGAACCAGGGGTTATTTCATCTGATTTAAGCCCACAGAGAACGATACTTCGAATTTAAATTGAAAAAGTAACTTTTCATTACATTCAATGCTATTTTTCTTTTCGTTTTATGTAGCATTTTTGTATCATTTCTAATAGTTTGGTATCCTGAGGTCTTTTTTGAAATCATTGTCGGTTCGAAGATGATTTTTCTATTCGGGCGGAAGTGCCGGATGGATGCGCCTGCACGCATATTGCTGTGGACTACTGGTGTACTTTTGGAAGGGGGGCACACGAGGAGGTAAAACGAGGCGCGCGTCTTTTTCTGACCTTGAAGGGTTGAATACAGACAGCACCGACGATCCTTCGGGGGCCAACGCCAAGCGCATAAATACCCACCTCGACCCCGCCTGAGAAGCCCACTAGTCCGCGATAGTCTCATCGTCTTTGTCAATAATACATCAGCTTATACACCTCGTTTACCTACATTTTTACAGTCAGTCGTAGCTATGGAAAGTTTTCTCTTGGAAGCGCCTGCAAATGCGTCTTCCCTTCTGTCTGAACTCGAGGGCGATGGACTCTTCTCTCTCTACCTTTCCTTACTCTGGTCTAACTTTCTCAGCAATTTCTTCTTTTCCTCTGACTCTACTGCGGTATCTGCTCTCGCTCGCCAACTGAACTCTACGTGTGACGCGGATGTGCTCGATGGACTCGCCGATGACCTCTAAAAACGCGACTAAGGATGAAATGGTATATTTCTGCTGGTGTGTGTATTTTAACCCTTTTCCCGACCATGTCAATATATTTCAAGCCTGCGATGGGGTGAAAAGAGCATGGCCTGCCCGCGAATCAGTCGAATATGGCCTCGCGCGCGTTGGCGCTGCGCTGCAACCGGAGTTTTTAAGGGAGGCGCTGGCCAAGAACGTCAAGGTGCTCGGCGCACTCTTGGATTCGCTGGGCGTTTGCAGTAATTCAACCGCGCCCTCCAATCACCCCGGACGTTTTCAAGCATCATCGCTCAATCGCGCAACAAGATGAATCGTATCTTGGCGCTTTGAGAATAACCTGTGCCCTCTGTCGTGCAATACCCTTGCGGGTGCGGAGCGCAAAGGCGCAAAGGCGCGGCAAATTCCACACGCTAAAACACACACACACACACACACACACAGGCGCAAGCCGAAGCAAGAGCCGCAGAGCGGGAGGTTCGAATTCCCCTGTCGGGGTCGCGGTGGTAGAGCGTAGTACCCGCGCGAGCGGGTCCGGTCCCATAAGACA
>JAVCKV010416984.1:0-12565 GCA_032274145.1 Herpochondria borealis | reverse complement strand
AAGGTGCGCGCTTGTGCCAAAAGAAAGTTGTGCCAAAGAGGAGAGGCGAAGCAACTGATTCTACGATTTGCGGAACACTTGCGCGTTTTGCGCTCTGAAGCTCCTTCACAGGGGTGCGAAGCAAAAAAATTGCTTCGTTTTCGAACTTGTACCAGCCCTACACAAATTGTACGAAAAAGTGCTTGATGTCACCTTCACGATACGATTGTCAACGATTGATCCTTGTCATCGCTCGTTGTCATGGTTCTCCTTCTTGCTCTTGGTTCTGCCGATGCTCACAGTCACGGAGACAAGCACTGTGAGCTCAAGGGTCAGCCCTTGTGGGTTGGAAGCAAAAGGTTCAACTCTCGAGCTGAGTTTGCTTGAAACAACACGTGCCCCCTGATGATGAGGTTAGCACACCACATTCAACATTGTCAGAGACCACTGTCACTGTCCTTTTGGAACAGAACCCACAATGTTGGCCTCTGTAACCAGGACTACACTTCCGTCGCTTCCCCGCCGAGGCTCTTCATTCGCAAACTATCAGTTGAACGACATTGTTGCGATTCGAGCGCTAAGCAGTTTCGGATCCTAACTGCACGCAATGGCGACGGTCAATCAAGACAAGATAGGTGTACCAGAGGGAAACGGCTCTATGGAGAACGACCGAGTAAACAAGCGACAAAAGATCTCGGCTGAGGCTGCCTCTATCCCTGGATTCGGAGAGGCAGCAACGGCTTCAATGCCGCCGTCGACACCAGATATTGCGGCCCATCCTACAGTCTCTTCCAACGGTAAAGAAGACACGACTGTGCTCGTGCAGGATAGTCTCCCTCCGAAGATAGACAAAGACACTGGAGCGAAGCCAAGCAGCACCAGCAGGGCTCCCAAACCTACGGCTGTAGATGAAGCCCCTTCCAAAGGTCGAGCGACAACAACCGAGGAGAACGGTGCAGATGAAAAGACCTCTCAGACAAAAGCTGCAACGACAAGATCCAACGATGTAAAGGAACACAACGCATCGAACAAGGTTGAAGTCGTCACGAAGCACGTGAAACTGCAGGAACTGCCTCGCCGCGTTCCCGCACTGCCCAAGCTAAACGCTTCAGAAAAGCTAGAGCTAGAAGTAGGCCTTCAGCTCGACCCCAACGATGCGGAGGAATGGTGGCGCGATGATTGGAGTGGAAATCTTGCTTTCATGACCAAAGAAGTGCCCAATCCCGCAACAAAGCGTAAAAAGCCGCAGAAGACCAAAATTACTCAAACGTTGTGGGAATGGGCACAGCCGCCCAATTCAGTGCTGGCGCGCAAGCTAGGATGTAACCTCTTGTCGCTTGTCTATCATCAGGCGCCTCCCATGGCAAAACGAATCCTGGGGCACGCTTCAACTCAGTGGGAGAGCACGGCATTGAACTTTGATGTCCTTGAAGACATTAAGAGGTGTTCCCACGATCCAGCCGTATTGCAAGAAGACGGATGGACGACATCCCCATATGCCAAGATGGAGGAAACCGCCTCGGGGGGACCGACAAACATTGGAAAGAAAGTCTTTTGGCAGGGCTACGAAGCTGTTATCATCGCTTACGTTCACGATAACGACTTTGGCGATTTGTGGAAGGCCATGTGGCTCGATGCGTTTGAAACCTTTGATTTGGAGGCAGAAGAGTTGCAACAAGCTGTTCGCAAATGGGAACGCAGGAACAAGAAAGCCGAGGCCAAGAAGCAACCGAAAGCTGAAGCAGCGGCGAGTGCGAGATTTGCTTCGGTAAAGGATATGTCAGTGGAGGGCATTGAACATGGTATTGTGCTAGCGACAGCATAAAACCCTAACGCTAGCCAAGGGGTCTTTCGGCCAGCTCGAAGCTTACATGTCTCCGAATTGGATAAGTCATCCTCGCAAAGCAAGCGAAATTCCGCGAAGCAAAGGGTCAATGTGGTGTTCTTGGCGCCCTATTGGAACAGTCATGGCACCTCAGGTCGTGCTGCCAACTATTCTTCATACCCGCTCTTTCAGATGGAAACCATTGAAGTGTCATATGATGCAATTCAAAGGTACCCTCACGATGGGCACCGGGGACTCAACATTCACCAACTACGTGTTGCCTTTCGATTCACTGGCTTGCCGAAGAATGCATTTGGTAGATTCCTCGACAGCCATCGCCTCGCCATGTCTCTCAAGCTCTATGCACAAGAGGAATTGACTGCAACCACCATCAAGTCACAGCATGCCAGTGCTGCACTCTTTGACACTCACCCGCTTGCCGTCAATACGGCGCACTTTCCTACTGCAATTCTGCATTTGCCTTTTCAATACATCATTTCCAACCTCAAGGCCCCAGACAAGCAAAAGGCTGTTGCCAATGACGAGGCAAGCACCATTGAGCCAACATTGCAGCTTGCCTATATTCTGAAGTCCATGGAACCGCCTCGCTGCTTCGGGAAGGGACCAGAAACGAAAGCGCCGGCGAATGGATCTCTCAGCAAGACTTCCACCAGCAAAGATGCCCTAGCATTGATGGCATCTCCAAATTCGAAGGGGCTGTTAACAAGAGTTGATTCATCGAAGATTGTAGTTTCGCCCGACGACAAGATTACCGCCAGAAGTCTACTGAGTGAGTTTCTTGCTCAGGAGCTCGACAAGTTGTCACAAACTGATCTCCCCTCAGCGTCACTGCTACAAGATCTCGAGAAATTAGTTGGTCGCGCAGTACGTATCGTTCAAAGCATTACAGGAGATAATCAAGTGGATGAAGCTACCAAGAACTTGAAGCTTAAGTCTATTCTGCAGGAATGTTTGAGAATGAAGGTAAGTTTGCAATGGCTGCGACGATATACCACTATATCTAGTGTCTCAAAATGAATGTCATGTGCCTCAGTCGTATGGCGAAGACGTGTTGGCTGCAGATGGCAGCCTTCTCGGAAGACACAGCAAGCCAACACTGACGGAATGGAATAAGTCTTGTGAGCGCTTGTTCAAATTTGTCACAATCCGTTGCTCAGCGAGTGGCTTTGGGAACGGAGTGACGGTTGTAATTAGTGATTCGAGGTGCAATGAGCACATCACTAAGAACGGCTGTGTGGAACGGCCCGTTCGATTGCCAACAGCCCTCAAAGCAGCCAAAATGGCTGGAGCTGGTTCGACGCCATCTTTTCCATTTAAGAACGGAGTTGACGACCACTATATGAAACTAGCGACTGACAAGTTTCTCGAGAAGGCTCACACGGTGGCATACTTGAAGAAGATCAAAGCGAAATGCACAGCCATCGCCCCCGACGCCAGTGGAGCGCAGCTGACAGAAGCTAGTGATGGTGAAGGAGGTTGTGATACGAGTAAGTCAAGAAAGTCTCCAAGCACAAGTGCTACTTGTATTGTGCTGGGGCTAAACCGTTGTTTTGTTTCTTTCAGCTGGATCAAGGGGAACGTGGGATGCGGCAGTTGCAGGCACCGCTGCTGCGATGAAAGCTGTCGACTTGATTGTCGGTGGCCAGTGTGTTAATGCGTTTTGCGCAACACGTCCACCAGGACATCACGCAGGAAGAGAGTTGCATCCGATGGGTGCTGTATCTAATGGATTTTGTGTCTTAAATCCTGTTGCTGTTGCCGCTATTTACGCTACCACTCCTCCTTCAGAGGGCGGCTTGGGACTTAAAAGAGCTGTTGTGATAGATTTTGACGTTCATCACGGGAATGGAACGCAGGACATTCTATGCTCGACATACGACCCTCGATTTCTATATGTTTCAATGCATGCTGGTGGGGCATTGATCAACGGTTATGAAACCGACGATTCTGACATGGACTTCCCAAATTACGGGAGCAAAGGTGGAAAGAAGCAAGAAGGCATATTTCCCGGCAGATGCGGAGACTCATCGCCGCACAAGGGGGTCATCAATCTTCCTCTGGGTGCTCGAGTGACACCTCAGGATGTTGGTAACGCTCTTGTGACAGTCATTGAACCTGCTGTGGAGGAGTTTTCTCCTGATATTATCATACTCTCCGCCGGATTCGATGGTCACAAGAACGACCCGCTGGGTATGGGTGGACTCTCAGCTCACGACTTTGGCCACATCACTGAAGTGGCTTGTGGCATGGCCTTTCGATTCTGCAGTGGACGAATCATGAGTGTGTTGGAAGGTGGTTACGGTGTTCCTTGCTGCCGCCCACAAAATGACCTTTTCCTGCCTGCTCCAAAGCCTACACTGCCGCCTCAGGAATCAACCGATTCAGCGCCACCTTCAAACCAAGCGGATGAGAGCCAAAAGACGGCTCAAGAAGCTTCTGACCCAACAACGACCGAAATGGTCAAGGTGAGCCGTGCGCAACCGTCAAAGTTGCTTGACTTGGGGGAGAGTTTGCCTGACGCGATGGACGACCAAGTGACTCCAGGAATGCAGCGGAAGCTGGAGAAATGTCATGGTGAAGGATTTTTAGACTGCGTGAGAGAGCATGTGTCTTCGCTAAAGAAAAACAACTTGCGATCATAGAGCACAGCTAGATCAGTTAATCGATATCTCAAAAACTGTGTTAAGGTAACTGGCTTCGGCGTGTAACTGTTCAGAGCTTCGAAGCAACTTACCGTGTGGCAGCGTGAATAGGGAAAGTATCGGTACAGCTCGACGAGGACCATTTTTAGAGAAATTTCTACGTGTCGAGCTACAGAATCAGGGAATGCTAGGGTGAGGAAACATCGTACATGTAGTTGATATGCCTTGTGATGAAATAGATGCTGATCGACAACTCTCTCTACTAGAACTGTCCAAATGTGTTAGTGGTTAATGAAATCTGAACGTCTGTCTGTCCCCCCATAGCTTACGCTCGGTAGCTAGTAACATCTCACTGGCTGGTCGATGGAAGTAGAGCTCTCTGCAAACCTTCACAAGCATCAACCAATCCATGCAGCTCGTATTGATCGAATCCGCGTTGACGCCATTGCAGCCACTAGCGAAACCTTGAGTGACGTCGTTTCGGGAACAATCCAACTGATGGGGTATGGATATCAAGTGTCGCGTATGCGGGTGGGAACCTACTGTCCCAAGTGCACTCTCTTTGGAGATACCGCCAAGACTTTGCGTTGGCCATTGAAACAACCTATCACAATGAGTAGCATGATATAGTTGCATGTTCTCATACTCTAGAGTTGAG
Source organism: Herpochondria borealis (assembly GCA_032274145.1). Lineage (NCBI taxonomy): Eukaryota > Rhodophyta > Florideophyceae > Ceramiales > Ceramiaceae > Herpochondria > Herpochondria borealis. The sequence goes on along the minus strand of JAVCKV010416984.1, from coordinate 7,440 downwards.
TGCGCCACTTGTTACTAGCTACTCCGACAAATCCTACCAGTATATTGGTACATGTATCAGGACCAGACAGAACGCCACTGCAGACTACCGCGCGTCTGTGGCAGCGTCAGCAATATCAATGTCGATACAGAACAACGCCACAAGCTTAAAGCGTGTGTTATGCGTGGGTCTACAAGGCCGACAGCAGCCAGTGCTGCGGCTCTATTTTCTGACGGGTAGCATCGGTCCACAATATTATGATGGCCTACCATACCACCACCACAGCATTTCTGTTTCTACAATGATGTACATAACATGTACTCCAGTCTACATGTTACATGATGTAGTCTAAAGAGCCATTGTTTGTGAGATGCGTTGAGCTTCGGTCTACATTGCCGACATCACAATGCCGACGCCTGACGACGCGTCACATGATGTGAGAAAATTAGGTAAATCAGGAGCTATTTTTCTCGTGCATGCGTGGGTCTACAATGCCGACATCAGTCAGCGGGTGCTATGTACGATAGTTAAGCCTACTGTACACAATGCCGACATCTCCTTACGTAAATGCTGGCTATTTTTCTTTTGCATGCGTGGGTCAACAACGCCGACATCAGCAAGGGCTACTGTCTTGGTACGTGGCTGGGGTACACAATTACGTAAGCAACAACCTACTCCCCAATAAGTAAGAGAGGGACACTTGGGGGTACTACACCGCAGATGTTCAGTAAGAATATTTGTCTTTTGGATGTCCGAGAAGTGCGAAATTGTCGTATACATACCTAAATGCATCATTCAATGGCGATAACGTCCTCTAAGTAGAATCCTAACAAGGGCAATCCAACCCTAAGTAAATACCCAAAACATTCAATCAAAATTCTGTCGTACTTCGTTTTCTGACATGGAAATGACGTGTGCTATGGTTTCACATTTTGTCTGACGTGTTTCCGAACACGTGATAAATGTACACCGGCTGACGTCCTCCGTCGTCATGCGTTCTGATTGGCCGAGGGGTTCTTGAAGCCTGCAAAATTCCACGCCGGAAGAGGTGACATGTCGGCCTTGTTGAGGCTTCCTATTGGTGATGGGGCGAGTCTGTGAGTCAGTATGTAGCTAGCCCCAAACTGCATCTGAGGATTGTGGTTAGGAGCAACGGCAGAGCTTTCCTTCTGTAGTAGTTTCAGGTGTGATATACCCCGGTAGGTTTGAGACTAAGCTTTAGGTTACGTAGGTGGTAGGTGTAGTGCATGAGTATTAACTGAATGGGTGGTATGTTATGTTAGTGTGCTATGATGTAGGTGCGTTGAGGAAGATTGATTTAGTGATGTAGCCCCTGAACAATTGTTGGCATGTAAAGCAGGTATCAGAGAGACTGCGAGTCTCTTTATTTTTGGACATTTGATTGCTGCACATTGTTGTTATTTGTTCCTGTTCCCTTCAAGGCGTTCAAGTAGGCTTCGTAGAGCATTGACTTGGCAACCGCAAGCTTTTCGCGATGTTCTCGAGCCTTCAGGGTCGCAGCAACGAGCGAAGGATCATTAGGAACCCAAGGCGAGAGGGTCGGCAGCTTGGTGGTTGGTAGTGTGGAAGAAGCTGTGCTTGTTCCCCCCGAAGAAACAGAGCGATCATCGGCGGAAACAGTGGATATCGTCTGGTTAAGGTGTTGCGGTTCAAAAGCTGGTAGAGTCGCAAGTGTTTCACTCGTCAACGGGGCTGCTTGTTGTTTCAAATCCTGTGATGCGGGGGGAGGCACTGGAGATGTTGACTTGGCCTTGGTTGTCTTGTTCTTGCCTCCAGTGGTGGCAGTACCAGAAGGGCGCTTGCGAGACTTTTGGCACACCATATCGAGACAGAGTTGAGGTTGATCCCGGCGAAAGAGAGGGTGGTGAAAGGCCCCTGTGTCAGGACCTCTAGTCGCTTGACGAAAGCCCCAGCGGTTGAGCTTGCGGGTGAAGGATGGGTACTTGGTGGAAGCACGAGAATCGTTGGAGGGGAAGTACAGAGGAAGCACGCGCTCAGAGAAGACATCAGGACGAATGATGACGAAAGAGCGCCCATGAGGCAGCCAAGAGATTACGTCTGACAAAGACACATCAGAAAGAATCTGGAAAAGACGCTGAGGGAAGATCTCTCTGGAGGAGCTTTGAATGCGAGACTTGCGCTTGGCGTCTTCATCATCAGACACTGATATTGGATTAGCAGGCGCTGGCGTTGGTCCTGGTGCTTGAGTCGTTGGGACAACTCTTGACGTCTCCTGAGGGCCGTCCACGAGCTTAGTCAAAGCAGTCGCTGCTTCCACGAGGTGAGAGAGGCCACTAATGGTGCCGGCATTCATTGTGCTAGTTGTCATCGGAAATATTTGTGAGTTGCAGCTGAGCAGCAGTGAAGTTTTATGGTTTGGATGCGAATGTTGTAATCTGTGTCTATTGCTCAGGTTGACCTGGAATTTTCTGAAAACGTGATTGGTTGAAGCCTTTCTCAAAATCATGACGTCTGATGAAAGAATACCAATCCCAGTAGAAATATACATAGCTTTCTACTGTGACCACCATTGCCCTTGCGACAAGAAGTTACGTCAACGATACGTCGAGCTAACCCACATGCAGACACAAGCTTGAGTCTTTCAGGTGACACCAGCGGACTAATTGATACTTTCAATGTCCAAATGACCTTTCGGGGCAGTACGAGGAGTTTCAGTTCTTCTTGGCAAAATTGACGTCATCTATGTCAGAGGTGTACCAATTTCTACGTGTTGTATTCATATACTGTACGATGATACACGCAATGCTACGCACGGTTGTTGAGTGTCGATGCGTTTCTCCGCTTGACACCAACCATTTGGTTTTTCGAGCCGGCCGGACATACCAAATTTTATTTTCTGCGGAAATGTGAGGTGCTTGGTAGTTATGAATTCGTCCCAGTTCTCGAAGTCATCCCTATGGGTTCATGGCTCACGAATACACATAGGCGTCTCTAATAAGCTGAATGTGAGGTGCTTGGTAGTTGAGCACTTCTTGAAGTCATCCACGACTTGTACAATTACTCATAAGCGTCTCTACGGAACGCTATGACTGCATTGCATCATGGTGAAGGCTAGTAGTCGGACATAGGCGAAATCGTGGGATAGACTAGCCGCCCGAACTATGTCTGCCTTGTTCCCATTGTACCTTGGGTTCGCATCATTCGGTCCTATCATATCATACTAGGTTCAGTTTACAGTGTAGTCATTTGCATGATGGGCACAGCTGTATTATATCTCACTTCAGCCAGCGTTGTCGATCATATAAGTAGTTGTCGCTAAGACATCATAGTATACCCGAAACCCTGCTACGAGGAATGACTGGGACTGGCTGTTGTTCTCATCTAGTCTGCACAGTCTTGGAAACAGAATGCTTCATTCAGGTTATTCGTGCCAATGGTCACGCTTCGCATTTTCTGCCAGAAACAGGGTCTTGTACCGAGCTCTCTTCTACAGTAGCTAGAGTGCGCTAGTATGCGTGGGGTCTCGTATCAACTAAGTAGAGGTCATCATTCGCAAGAGTTTTGGCCGGAACCCCTTTCAATACACTTCAAGCTGACTACTTCTTCGGTGTCAATGTTCTCTTCTTTCCACCTGCTTCCTTCCCTTCTTTTGATACATACGTTGAAGCTGGAGTGTGCTGGTTTGGCGTCATTCTTCCTTTCTATGTAAAGAAAGGAGCCAGCCGTTGTTGATCCAGAAATTGTGTCAGAATAACGGTAATTGGGTACCTTCTTAGACGAGCACAAAACTGTCCATAGCAGAAATTGTGGAGTTGAAGATGAAGAACATGTATTGCATATGGCAGTTGCAGCACTGCTTGTTCCTTGAAAGAGAAGGACTGGTGCAATTGAGGAAGGATGCATACGTCTAAATACACCTGGTTCTCCGCAAACCATAGATGATGTCTCCAATTAGCACGAGACGCGACAAATCGTTATGCGTGGTCTTGCGAACCTGCTTAGGGCATCCTACACAGGGACATCCTCCGGCTTGTCGGTAGGATCAACGAAAGCGTGCACTACTTGCGCTCAATAATGTCTGTACTTTGGCATCCCAATAGCATACGAGAAGAGGATGACGTCGCCAGAAAATAGGATGGGTGTTTCCAGAAGACAAGAAATGTGAGCTTCTACTACAGAGTAGCTTAGACATGGAGGAAAGCCAACGTCATTATGAATCAGCTGAATCCTCGTCAGGATGGGAGTGGCGCGGCGGAAGACAAGAAAACTGAGCTTCTACTACTGAGTAGCTTAGACATGAGGAAAAACAACGTCATTCCTCATCCGCATGGGTTTCCGAATTGTCAGCAGGTGTTCTCCTATCTGAATTGTTGCCCGCTCAGAGATTAAACTTTAAATTTTACCTATGCCAGCTTTTCTGTCGTTGCAGCTGTTTACCTGTGCACAATCATTGAAAGCCCATTCTCTCTTACAGAAACTCCGTATCATCGTCTCCCACCAACTCCAGCGTCTCGCTGATTACACTTTGAGGTTCTCCAGTGATTGGGTCTAATCCACACGACTGTCTCAAGTCCTGATCTAGCAAATGACTAGGTTTGACAGTTGACATGGCGTTTAACAGATTCTTGCGCACGTTTGGGTTCATTGCTTCAAGGCTAGCAAGCAGTAGTTTCACTTGAGGTCGCTGAAGATTGGCTTGGTTCGAGCATAAGTTGCACGGTAGGATTGGAAACTTCTTGAGCATTGCATAGTCACGAATATCAGCCTCCATACTGTAAATCAGCGGTCTCATCACGGCAAGCTCATGTCGTTGACTTGTATATCGCGCTGGCATACTTTTGAGTTGACCTCCATGCATCATGTTCAGAAGAAGCGTTTCCATAGCATCATCACCATGATGGCCCAGCACAATCTTGTTGCACCCCAATCGCTCTGCCGTCGTGTACAAGATTCCTCGTCGTAACCGCGAACATACGGGACAAAACGATTTGCCATCTTGAGTCTTATCCATGACAATCGAGTAAGTGTCTTCTTCAATGATGTGGTAGGGTACCTTCAAGTCTTCTAACCAGTCCACAAGAGGCGCTCCATTATAGCCGGGTTGCTTTTGATCTACGTGCACGGCTGATAGTTGAAAATGAATGGGGAGAGACGACTGCAGTTCCCGCAACAGGTACAGGAGTGTTGCACTGTCCTTCCCACCGCTGACGCAAACCATGATATGATCTCCTTCTTCCAACATGTTGTACTTCAGACTAGTTTTACGAACTTCTTTCAACAACTTTCCTTGAAGTTTGAACTGCCGTTTGCTGTCGTCTTCGTCGGAGCTAGCCGTTGATGTTTGAACTGTACGATCTGCTGTGCTGAACAATTTTGTCATCATCTGGGGGTCCTTTCGTGGAGTCGCCCACGCATCACATTGAATGAAACATAAAAGCAGCAGGCAGAGACAGAATGAAGCAAAGGATAACATGCTATGATGGCGATGGGGGCTTTGCTGTCTCGGTTATATATTCACTGGCTGATGGTGGGTGTCGTCGGATCTTTTTCTTTGATTATTTATTGATGGCTCAGTCACGGATTGCTTGTTTGAGTCATGAGATGGAATATCTGTCCGTCCATCCGAGCTTGTTGATGCGTGCTCGGTTCGCCATATCTTCGCATGACGTGGTTGTGGCCTTCACTCTATCCACTGCCACGCATGATCTTTTGACCTTAGCTGACGTAACTCAATGATTTTGATAATAATGGCAGCAAGAGTACGTCAGAAAGTCCCCCGGAAACCAATATTTTCGCAAAAGCCAATGTTCTCGTGTCAGAATTTGCTTCGTAGGTACACACTTACAAGAAAGGTCAATGTTCTGGTGTCAGAACTATGAACCATTTGCTTCGGTGGTACGTACTTACATGAAAATTATTTCTGAGGTTATCTACGCTATTCCTGAGGAGACAGCCCATACCTACACCTGGAGGCACATCAGGACATGAAACATAGGGGGTAAAACACACGGACAAACAGACGGTATGGGTTATTACACTACTGTATCTAGTATCCCGTAACACTGTACTGTCACACTGTAACACTGTAGCATCATCCCATCAATCACACCACCAACTCCACAGCCGAGACACCCGAGAACCAACCAGTCAGAGAGTAGCATTCAATGAAGAAGCGTCTGATGAATGTCTACTGGTTTTTGAACTGAAACGCGCCTGTCACACCGATTTCGAACTGGAACGCGCCCGTCACACCATAATAATTTTCAAAACATATCTCAACAGTAAGAAAAATGCACATGCCAGTCCGGCACAATTTTGAATCTAAACCTCAGCCACTCCCATTTACTCTAAATAATACAGAGTAAAGTCAACGTCTCGATTTACATTTTATATAAATCATACTCTAAGTAAAGAGCTCCATCCTCTGCCAAATATCCGCCACCAACTTCAACCTCGACATCTCCAATTCTCCGAATTATCGACCTTTCAACCATGTTGGGATTTCATCGCATTGTGAAGGACACCCTCCATCAATCGATCAATCTCACAGGTTGAAGGCAACTTCAACTCACATGGTAAGTTGATCAAAACTGACAATTTCAGTCAGCTTGACCTCTGTGCGCCCCTTGCATGTGTCTTTGCTGTCATGACTTTTGATGACAGTCAATTTAACAATTTGACTGTCATCCGAGTACACAGGACCTGTCATGACATTCAAGATGTACTTGGCAAGATTGTCGACATCGACTTTCTTTCTGGGAGAGCATTTTTCCAAATGGTGCTTGAACCTTTCGAGCACGCAGCACCCACATGGTGCCATGTGGGTACGAGGCCAGGGCCAGTGAAAAACAACCTCAACCGACAGCAAACGCGGAGCTGGAAGAGGGGAATGTCGCGTTCATGGTTGGGGTCGAAAATGACTGGATCAACTTGTCAATTTTGTCCCTGGCACCCAAGATCAATTTCTTCTTTGGATTGTACCGTTGGGTGTGACAGGATCCAGAACGGGGCTGGGCTTCTGGCTTGCCACCGAGCTTGACCGCAGATGCAGCAGGGTGAGTAGATACATATAGTTGTAAAGTAGCCATGATTTAAAAAATTGTGACAATCTATTTTACATCTACATTGCTAGTCTCAACTGTTGTGAAGCTGTTGAACCGACAGCATCACAAAAGTTTCGATGCAACTATTCGTATGGAGCATGAATAGTTGTATCATTACATGAATAAACATGTAATATGGGTTCCATCACTCAACTGATGGAACCCGTATTTTGTACTGTTGCCGTCAGTTGAATCAACAAAGTTGCTTTTCATGGGGAGTCCATGAGAGCAACGTCGATTACCCTTAATGCAGAGTCGGTGGTCGTTGATTCGAATTTGTTTGCATGGCGCAAAAATCGGCCCAACAAATAGCATATACTAGAACTCGTGTAGCAAAATGTGTCCGGCTTGTTTTGAAATTCTTCAAATTTTGCCC
>JAVCKV010416763.1:0-12567 GCA_032274145.1 Herpochondria borealis | reverse complement strand
GAGGCGGGGAGCGTCCGACGGATCAACATCACAATGTCCTGATAGATCACGCGCCTCCACGACGTCGCCGTCGACTACAACAACACGAATTTCGCCGCTACCGCAGTCGCGGTTGTACTCCGCGCCGATCGCCTTCTCCTGAGTTGAGGTCGTGTACGTATAACTCTCTGGTTCGTTCGCTTCCCATTGCATTCGGCGTTCTTTCAGCGCAGCGAGCACCTCGGCCGATGGCGGCTGCTCGGCCTTGTCGGAGCCTGGCGCTACCGGGTCTCCATACTCTTCTACCCAGGCCACATACCGTTCTGAGGTGAACGGTTGGCTGGCGCACCAGTAGACATCACCGGTCGTGTTATCGAATCGGGACGAGGTGATGAGCCACCGCTCGCCAACGGCACCGTCGAAGCCCGTCGACCACAGGCCAACAACGCGACCGATGTCATCGGTAAACCACTCGGACACGTCAAATGTGGTCCACGACCTCGCAGTGCTGTTGTCGACGGCAACAATCGTCGCCACAAAAGCCATCTCGATACGAGAGTCGCCGGTCTTGTTGCAGTATTCGTCGGCGGTGTTACGGGAGGGCTCGCCCTCGGGGACCGAAAAGTCGGGAACGGGCAGGCCTTTGGAGGCATCCTTTGCGATGGGCGGAGAGTCGTCAGCCACCGCGGCGGTCACGTCGTCGGCCTGCGTGCCTGCACCGACGTCGACCGACGAGTCAAGAGAACAAGCGGCCGCCACCATCGTCAGTGCAGCCAGCGTTGCGAACAAAATCCGCCAAGATCTCATACCCCATTTGTATCAGGTTCCACCAATGACCTCTGGTCGGCCGCCGAGCTGGAAGCCCGTTTCCATTGCTCGAAGTAGCGACGTGTCGTAGAATCGACCATGGCAGACATTGTTGAGATCACGCTTACGTCGGACCACTTCGAGTGCGATGTCATCGCCGAGTCCGTGCGCTCGCAGGGCTACCAAGTTGAGCTCGTTCGTGACGATGGCGAGACCGGAGCGCAACTTCCAGCAATGCCTGGGCGCCTGCTCGTTCACGCCGCCGATGTCGACGCTGTTCGCGAGATCATCGATGCGTCCCATCCGCTCGACCAAAGCGAATCTGCGGTTGAGGACTTCCGCAAACGCGGTTCGTTAGAGCCCGAGGTTCGATGGGTGCTGATGGGCGTGAGCTTTGTGATCGGCCTAGTGCTTTTGTATCTCCTCGTGACCTAACCGTTCGACTGTGGGTCCACGACTAACGTTGCTGTGGTGAACGACATCTATACCCACGGTCACCATCCGAGCGTGCTGAAGTCGCACACGTGGCGAACGGCAGAGAACTCTGCGAGTTACCTGCTCCCCCATCTCGATTCGTCGATGAAGCTGCTCGATATTGGTTGCGGGCCAGCAACGATCACCTGCGACCTGGCCACACGGGTTGAGAGTGTCGTCGGTGTCGAACCGGTCGATGGCATTCTCGAAACCGCTGCGGTAACCGCGGCGACCCGTGGTGTCGACAATGTCAGTTTCGAAGTTGGGTCCGTGTACCTGCTTCACTTCGACGACGCGTCATTCGATGTGGTCCATGCCCATCAAGTGTTACAGCACCTGACCAACCCCGTTGGCGCAATTCGAGAGATGATGCGCGTCGCCAAGCCCGGTGGTGTGGTGGCTCTTCGAGATGCCGACTATCACGCCATGACCTGGCACCCGCAGCCGCCCGAACTCGATCGGTGGATGGACGTCTACCAACAAGTTGCACGCCGCAACGACGCCGAGCCCAATGCAGCTCGCCACCTGCTGGAGTGGGCTCTCGAGGCAGGTGTTCAGCGAGATCAGATCACCGCGTCGGTAGATACGTGGCTGTATTGCACGGACGAAGAACGAGCCTGGTGGAGCGACCTCTGGGCCGACCGCAGCGTCAACTCGGCCTTTGGCGAACAGGCCCGCGAGTACGGCATCAGCACCGAAGAAGAGCAGCACGACATCGCCACAGCATTCCGCGCCTGGGCCGAGCATCCAGCCGCATGGTTCACCGTGCCAAACGGCGAACTGCTCATTCGGGTCTAGGCCTTACCAGTCGAAGCTGGCGAGCTCGACGTCGAGTTCAACGCTTCGTCCGTCTATCCAGAGCGTCGTCCCTTCGACGACCGCAAGATTCTCGTACGTCGAATCAAACGCCGCAGCACGGGCGCCTCCTAAGAGGAACGGCGCTCCATCGTTCACAAGTTCCGCTACCGGCGGAGACGTACCATTCCGTAAGTAGCCGTGGAGGATGAACGCGTTCGCCGATCCGTCAAATCCGACTACGCGATGAAGCGCTCCGGCCTCAGCGCGGATGCTCACACCAGGTTCAAGCGCCGTCATCGAGTCAGCGTCGAATCGAAGCGACCCGAGAGCAAGCTCGTTGACACCAACCCAACTAAGACCCGTGTGCTGCGCTTCCAACAGGTCGCCGCCAACTCCGGTTCCGGCTACCTCCTCCAGAACAAGAGCTCGAAGCTTCTCATCGGTCCACCGTTGTTCAACCCCAGTCGCTATGTCGAGAACGGCCACTGTGTCCTGAACCGTGAGGAAATCCTCGGATGAACTGAAGGGATTGGGAACACATTCCGAAGCCGCCAAATAGGCAAGTCGTGTTCCGTCGGGCGAAATTGTCGCCTCGCTGCCCGAAGCCACAATCTCGCTCGTGCCAGAGCCGAGATCTATTCGTCTGATCGACCCGCTACTTGATTCGCAACTGAACCAGCTGTCCTCAACAATCTCGTAGAGATAAGCAGCCGTCCCGTCCCAGTTCAGTTGCAGATCGCCGTAGTAGATCGCCTCGGAGTCGAGCTGAGTGATCGTACGGACAGCCTCACCAGAGACAAGGTCGATCTCGACAACCTCGCCGGTCTCAGAGACCAGACCAACACCTCGCCCACCCGTTCGATTGACTCCACCCGGAGTGCGAGGGTCGAGATCTTCTTGAGCGGGCCATTGCGAAGTGGGTGTGCTCAGATCTGGTTCGTTCTCGCCTGAGCTGGGCGACGTCTCGTCATCGCTGTCGCTGTTCTGGCCAGCCACCTCAATCGACTTTTCTCGCAATACTTGCCACGACCGGACCTGGTCCACGAAGGTGATCTCGGCTACATAACAAATCTCCGCTGCTTGGGCCTCTCTGCTGTTTTCGACCAGCATCGCTGGGAAAACAATCTGGGCGGAGCTCAGGCTGAGCATGCATTGTTCGAACGCCGATTGAGCAACCGTGTATTCGTCCTCGCTCACCGCACCATCGGCGAGAATAGCGACCTGAGCATCAGCGCCTTCAGCAATTGCTTGCTCAGAGATCTGCTCAATCTTGACTTGTACACACTCGGAGCTGTCGGCGCAGCCAAAGACTACTTCGCTCTGCGTCAGCTCTTCGACGGTATGTGTCGTTACGGTGCCATCGCTGTGAAGCACTTCGATGGACCGCTCGGCATCTACAAAGCTCGCAGGAATGTCGACGTCTAACCAGAACCACTGTCCTGATCGACGAATACTCTGAGATTGCGACGTTGGAAAGACAACCTGCAGGTCGCGCACATCATCGTTGAGCTGGCCGACAATGTGCGTTGTTGGGGTGTCATCCTCAGTGAGGAGCGTACGACTCACCACCACGTTGATCGGCTTCTCGGCAGTTGGCACCGGAACCGGCCCACTGTCAAATATTCCTCCATTGATCCCTCCAGCGCAGACGGCGACAAACCCTCCACCATCGATCACAAATACATCGTCACGTGACCTCATTTCGGGGAAACCGTGCGCACGCCACAGTGCATGGCGCCCATCAGCGAAGTTGTTCGTGGATCCACACTTCGAAACTTCATCAGCACGAGCTTCCAAGTCGGCCGTCACGATGGTGACCAGCGCTCCCGATGGCCTGCCGGTCGCACCATCTTGTTGAACTTCGGAAGGCACGTCGTCACTGGTGACCGGGCCGTCGTCTTTGACGAGGACCTCTCGGAGACCAAATCCGAGCGCTGCAATGAGGGCCAACATTGCCGCCACGAGCAGCCACCGTTGCGACTGCGAGGCTTGAGGTTGGCGAAGTTCGACAACGTCGCTGTCGAGAAGTGGGTCACCCACTGAACGATTCAGTGACGATGTAGTCGTGCTCGTTCCGGAGTACACGATTTCGTCGAGCAGTGCGTTTGCAGCGGGGCCATTGGCGTCGACGGAGAGGCTTTCGGCTTCGAATAGGGCCTGGAGTTCTTGGTCAAACGTGTCGTCGTTCATGAGCGATCTCCTTCAGCAGAATCGGTGGGTGTTGGTGGCATGGCCTCGCGTAATCGGGAACGGGCGCGGGAAAGGCGATTGCGTGCCACTTCGGCTGACACGTCGAGCACCACGGCTATCTCCGCTGGCTTGAGTTCCTCGACGCCAGCGAGCATCAAGATCTCCCGGTCGGGTTCGCTCAACGTGTCGAGGGCGGCCCGCAACGGGTTCAGGTCGACCGAGGCCGTGGGCGACGTAGGGGCGACGATCCATTCGTCGCAGAGGCGAGCGTGCAATGCCGAACGACGTAGGTTGCCGCGCCGTTGGTTTGCGAGCACTCGACGGGCCACGCCGTAGAGCCATGGTCGGGTCGACGGTTCCGCTGGCAGGTCGGCAAACCGACGCCAGGCAATGGCAAACGTCTCGGCAACAACGTCAACAGCATCTGCTGGATTGGTGCGCCGAGAAGAATAGGCCGCAATTGCAGGCAGGTGAGATCGATAGATCTCCTGAAACTCTGTCTGCTGTTGCTTCGCCGTCGTTGTCCGCACGTCTCATCCAATCAGCGGCAGGTGCCGCCACAACCAGTATGTGTCCGGCTCGGCCAAGACGTATCAGGGGCCTCTCCCTAAAGCGTCGCCTATCATCGATTTGTGCGCAGATCCGTAAGGCAGGGCCTTCCCTCGCTTGTGATCACCATCGCTGTTTTGCTGAGCTCATGCGGCGCCGACGAGCCACCCGCCGAGCTTGGGCTCGACATGTCGCAGCTTCGAGAGAAGAGCACAGCCTTTGATGGGACATGGGAACTGGTCGACTTCGAGTTCCCAGGTGTTGGCGACGTTGGACCTTTGACGTTGACCATCAACAATCGGCAAACGGGTGGCCACGACGGCTGCAACGGTTTCCATATTCGGCCCAGTGGCATGACCACGGGCACTCTTGTTGGTTGTCGACCCCAGATGGAGGAATTCACCAGAGCGTTGCAGCATGTGGTCATCACGACACCCGAAGTCATCGATGGAAACCTTGTCTTCTCCAACCACGAGATAAGCCTCACTTATGCACCCTGGGTAGATGTACTGACCAGCGAGCTATTCGCCGTAATCGATAGCGACGCGCCGAACCTGGACAGCACCACGATCGCGTTCGAACAAACCGGGAAACCTCTTCGTTACGAACGCTTCATTCGTCTCGACGATGGCGGCCACGAGGCCGAGTTCTACATTGGCTACAAGGCGCCCGATGGGCTTGCGTTCCACATCGACATTGTTGATGACCCGAAGAAGTCACGAACACTCGGCGCACTCGCTCGTGCCTACCGGAAGAATGCACCTTCGCACTTCGCTGGTGACGTTCGAGCGGCGCTAATTCCCGATGCCTTTCTTGAGCCCGAGAATGTTCTGATCCTCGACTCTCACGGAGAGCTCCACGGCAATCTGCTGATCTTCGACGCTACAGAGATCGACGGCACGATCATCACACTTGTGAATGCGACCGGCGATGAGCTCACGGTCGTGGTTCCGTCTCCCGCCCAATAGTCGATCTACAGTCGGCACATGCAGGAACATCATTTCGACCTGACCACTTCCGATGGCGAGATGCCGACGTGGGTGATGCGCCCCGATGGCGATGGGCCTCACCCACTTGTGCTGTTTCTCATGGATGCGCCGGGGATGCGCCAGGAGATCCGTGACATGGCGATGCGGTTGGCGACCTCGGGCTACTACGTCATCACCAGCCAGCTCTATTACCGAACCGTTCGCGAGTACTGCTTGTTCGATGATCCCGAAGGCGGCCGAGACCGCATGTATGAACTGATGGATGGGCTGCCCAACGATCTTGTCGATGCCGATGCGGCCGCAATGTTGCGCCATGCCGAAGGCGATGCAGCTGCGGACACAACAGCGGTTGGTGTTGTCGGGTATTGCATGAGCGGGCCAATGGCGATCTCGGTTGCTGCTGCGAACCCTGGCGTCGTGAAGGCAGCTGCGTCGATGCACGGAGTTCGCCTCGCCACCGATCAGCCCGACTCGCCCCACCTTCGGGTCGCGAATGTTGTCGGCGAGGTCTATGTCGCCCACGCCGAACTCGACACACACATTGAGGAAGACCAGGTAGCTGAGTTCGAGGCCGCACTCGTTGCATCGAAGGCAACTGGCCGGGTCGAGCGCTACCCCGGCATCGACCACGGCTTCACGTTCCCAAGTCGCGGCAGCATCTATGACCGCATGGGCGCCGAGACGCACTGGGAACGCCTGCTCGATCTCTTTGCCCGCAACCTTGGCTAGCTGACCCCTCAGGTTCGTTTTCTAGACCAATGTCACGTTGCTTACTTTTAGTAAGCTGCTTACACTTCGTAAGTATGAACATTCTTCGCATTGACAGTTCCGCCCGCTACGCAGACTCGGTTGGCCGAGATCTCGCCTCCCGCCTTATCGAACGCCTCAACCCAAATGGCGACGCCACCGTCACCTCACGCGACCTCGGCGCCGGCCTCTCCCTACTCGACGAAGGCACCATCGGCGCTGCCTTCACCCCACCCGAGGCACGCTCGGCAGAGCAGGGCACACTCCTCACCGAGGGCCAAGAAATGATCGACGAGCTCAAGGCCGCCGACGCTGTTGTCATCGCCATGCCGATCTACAACTTCTCCGCGCCCGCATCACTCAAGGCGTGGGCAGACCTCATTGCTCGCGTCGGTGTCACCTTCAATTACACCGAGACGGGACCGGTTGGCCTCCTCGAAGACAAGCCCGTCTACGTCATCGTGACATCCGGTGGCGTACCGATCAGCTCCCCTGCCGATTGGGCAACCGGATGGCTCCAGCAGTTCCTCGGATTCATCGGCCTGACCAGTGTCACCATCGTCGAAGCGGGCCAGCTCAACATGGACCCGGAGGGCGCAACCGCCGCTGCCCAACAAGTTGTTGCTGACCTAGCGCTCGTCTAGGCGTACTATTCAAGGTATGGACGCGCTGGACGCAGAGTATTGCCCCCACTTCCATCGTGCGATCGAACTCATTGGTCGCCGTTGGACGGGGGCGATCCTCCAATCGATGCTCACGGGATTGACGCGCTTTGGCGACATACGTGACTCGATTCCCGGCCTATCTGACCGCTTGTTAAACGAGCGGCTCAAGGAGCTCGACGAAGTCGGCGTAGTCAACCGCTGTACGGCAACCAGGGATGTGCACTACTACCTGACCGATGTCGGCAAACAGATCGAGCCGGTCCTCGAGTCGGTAGAAGCCTGGGCACGGCACCTCTCCTCGGTGGCCCCGCCCCTTAAGCCCTAACGGCGAGACGCCGCCACCTCCGAAGAGGCAGCGGCGCAATCACCGGGAGGGATTTGGGTTTAGGGGTTACGCCGTGGCGAGCTCGCAGAATTCGAATTCGGCGTCTGCGTCGGCCCAATCAATGTCGCCCCAGTCGATGTCCTCATCGTCTTCGAAGTCGCCATCAAAGTCGTCGGTGCTGGCTTCATCGATCTCGGCGTCATCAAAGGCGTTGAGGAAGTCTTCGTACTCCTCGTCGGTCATTGCATCGAGGTAGTCGTAGTACTCGTCATCGGTCATTTCGTCGAGGTCCACGTCATCGACTTGAGCGTCACCGAGATCGGCTTCTTCGTCGTTCTCAAAGTCATCGTTCTCAAAGTCATCGCTCTCGAAGTCGTCTTCGTCGACGCTGTCTTCCTGAGAATCGTCTTCGAAGAGACGGTCGTACTGCTCGTCGGTCAAGGAGTCGATGTAGTCGTAGAAGTCATCGTCGCTCATGGCGTCGAGCTCGTCGATCGTAAACTCTTCCCGGTCACCGGCGTCGTCGCCCGTGTCGTCGTCGACATCAGAATCGGTGTCGGGTGACGCTGGCAAGTCGCTTGCTTCACCGGTCTTGAGGAATTCGGTGAATGCAGGAACCTCGGCATAGACGCCAGGAGTTTCACCTCCACACTCATCACCCCAACTGGTGATTCCAGCGAGACGAGGTCCGTTTGCTGTTTCGACCACAAGGGGGCCGCCGCTGTCGCCATAGCAAGTGTCGGTTCCGATACCGCCAGCGCACACCTCGGTGATTGCGTCGGTGTCGAGCTGTGCGTTGCAGGAAGCGTCGTCGACGAGTGGAACGGTTGCGGTCAGCAGCGTGTTCGACGAATCGCCATCCTCGCTGACAGCACCCCAGCCAGTAACGGTTGCGTTGGTGGCCTGGCTGATGTCGGCAACGGTGGCAGGAGCGATCGCTTGCACGTTTCCGCCAAGGTCGAGCGGCGTTGCCAACTTCACGATGGCAATATCACCTAGTTCGTCTTGTGCGTATCGAGGGTGCGAAGTAATCGATGCGACCGGGCGGTCTTGGCCCGACGAATCGTCGGCCTCGGTAACCCCGGCACGAATCGTCATGCCGCTAGCGGTCTCGCCTTCGAGGCAATGTGCTGCCGTCACGATCGTGTTGGCGTCAAGAATCGAACCGCCACAGAAGTGGCCATCGTCGTTCTGCAGCGATACCTGCCATGGTGTGGTTCCAGCGTCGGTGCCGTTGACGATCGCTCCGGCGGTGCCGGTTCCGACCAAGAGGCTCGTTCCGACGATTGCGACACCGACGAGGCCGGCTCCGATTCGTTTGAACATCTTTGTCGACTGGTTTGGGTTGTTTGGTGTTGCTGCGGTGTTTGCGTTTGTGGCCATTGTGGCGCTCCTTGTCTGAGGGGATGACATGAGCTTGCGGGGGCCAACTTTCACGAACCTGAACGACCCTGAACGCGGCGTTCAGGTTCAGGACCAGGCGACTTGGTCGAACATCACCCACAGCCGGCGGGCACGCGCTGGGTTGGTTGCCTGGACAAAACTGATTCGTCCTTCGACGTGCGACTGGAACTGAGGGTGGCCAGCACGGTTCGCCATCTCGGGGCCGTTGTTCAGTGCGTCGTGCAGGATTGCCTTCAGCCGGTCGTAGTCGTGGCGGTGCACGTTCAACCGCTTATTCACCACCATGCCTGTGAGCACCTGGCGCTGGTGAGATCGCCTCACCGAGGTCTTCTTGGTGTTGAGCCGGAAGCCCTCGTCTCGAACGACGGCATCGGCCAGATACATAAACCTGTCGACCGTATGAGCAAAGTCATCATCGCCAGAAATGGCGAGGTCGTCGGCATACCGCGTGTACTTCGCACCAAAACGTTTGGCAAGAGCGTTGAGGCGGCGGTCAAGGCCGTACGCCGCCAGGTTCGCCAACGCTGGCGAGGTTGGCGCTCCTTGCGGAAGGTGCGGGCCACGCAGGTACGGCTCGAGGTGATCGCTGCGTTCGCCGCGACCGGGCCGGGCACGCAAGACATGTGCGGGTGCCGCATTGGTGGTGAGGCCGGTCAGCGTGTGTGCCACGGGCTCTGGATATCCAGCAGCGTGGAAAATGCCGAAGACTCGCCCAGCCGGGATTGTGGTGAAGAAGTCTCGAAGGTCGAGGCGAACAACGACGTCTCGTGCTGTGTGGGGCGAGGCATAGCTCTGGATCGAACGGCCGCGCCGAAACCCGTGGGAGGTCTCGTGGGGTGGAATGTGGTTGAGGATGTCTCGCAAGATTTTGCGCTGGATGTACTTGAGGTTTTGCTTCGGCGCTTCGACTAGCCGCGCCCCACCCTTGCGCTTTGCCCTCCAGTAGTAGTTGTAATGCCGGAGGTTCTCATCGGGCACCGACCGCTCGCGCGACTTCACGTCCGCGTACCAATCCAGCTCGCCAGCGCCAAGGTTTACGAACGCGCCAAGATCGGTGTGGGTAACGAGTTTGGGGACCTGCCACCGCAGCTCCCCCATCTCGGTCGGCATCACCAGTCGCTTGGGTGGACCGCGCCAGGGTTCACCGTCAACCGCCGGGGTGTCGTCAACCCAGGCGGCGACCCGCTGGTCCAATTCACCCGACGCCTGTGCCCGAATGAGCTCGGCCTCCACCCATTCAGTGAACGTTCTTGCGCTGTTCGTCGGTGCCGTGGCGTTCAGCGCTGCGGCCTTCTCAGCTATTGCGGTGAGCCAGGACCGCCACTCAACATCGAGGTCATGGGCAGCACGAGCAGCCATGAGTTGGGAAACCCACACGCCGTCCCGAAAGGCAAACGAGATGACGTCGGCTACCCGGTGTCGCCGTTGTGTCGGAGTCATGGCAGGCAATGGAACGCCCCGACTCTGCTTGTTGTTGGTGCGGAAGCGCAGGCGCAGCCTGCTGACCCGCATCTGATGCGATGGCTTCCCATCACGTCATCCCCGGGGGTACCCCGGAGGGCGGAGGTGCATGTCGACAACATCGATACGCATTCCCTTCGCCAAGGCTCGAAGCGTTCCATTACCTAGCCCGAGCTTAGGCGCGAGACTTTCGCGACGTCCGGCCGCCCTCATGCAGCACTACAGCACGTGATGTAGACAACCGAAAATAGGAGAATCGACTAAGCAGTTCGTATACCTCGATGCCTTGTAGAGACAGATGAGCGATCAAACCCACGATTTCGACGAGTGGTTCAGCACGAACTATCGCCGCGTCCTGAGTTCGGTGCTCATCGTGTGTGCAGGAGATGTGCCCCGAGCAGAAGATGCCACCAACGACGCCTTTCTCGATGCCCTCGAGAAGTGGCCAAAGGTTGCAGCCATGGATTCACCCCGAGCGTGGGTGACAAAGGTTGCGATCAACAAGGCCAAGCGTTCGTGGCTTCGACGCAAGCGCTATGTCGACCCCGTCAACATCACTGACATCCGGGGTCTGACCCCGGATGTCAGTGTCGAGCACGAATCACATGTTGACCTCTGGGAAGCTGTCGGCCGGTTGAGCGTCAAACAGCGCAGCGCCATCGTGCTGCGTTATGTCGACGATCTGACTCAAGCAAACGTCGCTAGCGAACTGGGCGTCGCCCCCGGAACCGTCTCCGCCACCCTCACCCAAGCACGCGCCAAGTTGCGCGTCGAGCTCGAAGGAGAAGCGGTATGACCAACGAACCATTCGGTGAAGAGATCCCCGAGCTCGCAACCCAGCTAGAAGGGACACTCAACGCCCCGAGTGTTGAAGCCATGCACGCCGGCCTCGGACGGCGACAAACAGCCCGCAAACGCATGCTGAGTGCAGCCGGCGCATTCGCGGCCGTCCTGGCGATCGCCGGAGGAGCAATCGCTCTCACCGTTGACCGTGCGAGCACAACAGCCACGGCCACAGCTGATGAAGCCGGCGCCTCAGATAATGCGGATGCTGCCGCTGGATCATTCGCAATAACAGCGGTCGCCGAAGATTCTGCGCCCCAGGTGATCATAGATTCACTTCTCGAAGATCTGTCGATCGCTTACAAGATGGCTCAAACCACATGGACCATTGGTGACACCACCGGCCCAGCACCTGGATTCGTCCCAGGGACCGGTTTCATCTGGTTCGACCTGTCGCCACGAGGCCCATCCTTCGATATCGAATCCGAGACCCCCACTGGGAACGTGGTCAACTATTCGACCGGATGCGAGGGGGCAAGCTATGCCATCACGTGGGATGACACTGGTTTTCTAATCATCGATGAGAAGGTGGCCATTCCAACACTCGCGAACGTACGGTGCGCTCAGGTCGGTCGAGTCTCGCCGTTCAAGGTTGGAGACCAAATTACTCTTACGGAGGCGGCCAACCAGTCCAACATGACAATGGCGGCGCCGTGTCCTGCGAATGCGAATTGTGTTCGCGAGACGCTCTGGTCCGTCGAGCTCTCCGATAGTCAAGCGTCTCGTCCGGAAACTACCTTTGCCGAAGCGGTGGTCACGATCGCCGAGTGCGCAAACGGATCGTCGCTCACCGCAGAGGGCAAGCGCTGGTTCCCGGAGAAACTTCCAGCGGAATGGCAAGGCCAAGAGCAGGTGAAGGTCACCGTCGAAATCAACGGCAACTCGCTCATTGCCAGAGACATCGAGGGCAATAGTGCGCATTTCTGGGACTACGACGGAAAAGTCCGCGCAGAGCCATGTAACTACTTCGGCCTCTCTGAGCCAACAACAACGGTTCCCCTCGAGACAACCACCACGACCGCAGCAGCGACCACTATCCCATTGGTCGAGCCGCCTCCCGGGGAACGCGCTGTGCTCGCTATCGAAGCCGACTTTGACGGCGACCCAGGAGCAGAACAGATCTGGCTTGAACACGACGGAAGCATCCACGTCGGTGATCTCGTTGGCATGGCAGACCTTTGGGAGATCAGCGACTACTGGTTCGCCGAGCAAGCCGACCTCTCGACCGTTGTGTTCGACGAGAACATCAACGCTGTCGTGTTTGCACTCCCCATGAGGGGAGACGAGGACCCTCAGAACGTCTACAAAGTCTTTGTTGCCGAAAACGGCGAGCTCC
>JAVCKV010416652.1:0-12567 GCA_032274145.1 Herpochondria borealis | reverse complement strand
CGCAGTATCCAGTGTCCACTATGAGCGATAACGGCCTGTTGCTTTTCCGTAGTGGATCAGCTAGCAAAGAAACAAGGCCAACGTTGGGACTCCTCGAACCGACGCCGATCGTTTCGACGGAAAAGCGACAATTTAATCCGATCCTATGCCATGTGCAACTTTATCGATATCTTTAGTAATTTGGCGCGAGGACGACATACAGAGGCATGTATCTCTGTGTCGTAGTAGACAATTCCCCCACGTGTCAGGCAAATGCATACCATGCGCCTAGCGGCACTGTGTACGACGCTAGCGAGCAACGAACTTTCTGTGGCAATATAGCGCCACTGCAGGCATATGACGCAAATACGAATGAAGCATTGGGGCCTCTTGCTAGAAAAAGACGAGGGTCTTCCAATTGGCATGCTTTATGCATTGGCAGCGACACTGACGCCCATGCCCTTCAACATAGAGAGATGGCCAGTTGTGGACAGCACATATTATTGTACGGGATATCCATGCTCTGTTTTTTCGCATACCGAACATCATCGACGCCAAACGCATCCCTTCGAGATTGCAAAGCATTGTTGCTCAAGTACACCTGTTATGCCTTATCGATTATCACGAAGAGAGAGGCTATAGCTGGAGGAAGACAGAAGACTTGCGAACTCGTTGTAGACGATGATGATGATGAAGATGATGATGATTATATTGATGAATCTTTTAGTTGTGAGATGAAAGCAGTCGATCGAACTGATGCTGAGTAGGCGATATAAGCTCTTCTCTTAAGGAAACCTGACGATGTTCTTTTGGTGATTGAACATATGCGTTTCTTCTTTCTTGAAGGTGATATAGCGACAAAGTAGGCCCGTTCAGTCTTTTAAATTCTCTCTGATAAGCTTTCAAGTAATTGAGTCTTTGAGCTCAACTTCCGATGGCTCGCAAGATATATATGATAGATATCTAGCCAGCCAGAGATATCGCAAAGATGTTGACACTCCCTCTTGAGCGAAATGGATCGAATTCACCAACCGCAGAGAAGTTTTCGAATAGTCCTGAATTTTGTTGGACCCAATCCTTTTGTTAGAATATCTGCGCGCTGTTCTTCTGAAGCAATCTTCTTTATGATGACCTTGTTTGGAATAAGGTGGGATCTAAACCAGTGTGTTTTGATGGCATAGTGTTTTGATCGAGGAGTAACACGTCCAGGTTCGAGCTGAGCAAGAGTGAGACAACCAACGTTGTCTTCCCAAACCGTTGTATGAAATGAGGTCATTTTTGATTCGTCCAATCCGAGTGCTTGAGAGAGTGCAATGGCGGCTTGTCGAAAAGGAATCACAGAGCGCATTGACATGGATAAAGCCAAATATTCGCTTTCCATCGTGCTTAGAGTAATTGACGGTTGAAGTTTGCTCTGCCATATTACGGGGCAGTTGGAAATTGAGACAACGAATCCAGTTCTTGACTTTACGCAGACTGGGTCGAGTTTATCCTCGTGAGGCCATAGTCCGGCGAAGTCAGAGTCTACCCAGACGTCGATTTCAAGAGAATCAGATGGTTGAAGAATTAGTCCTTCGTCGATTGTTGCCATAAGATACTGTCCGATGCGTTCGAGCGCGACTTCATGCGATCTTCGTGGACTGTGAACGTGGCGTGCACACATACTGACGGCATAAGTGATATCTGGTCGTGAATGTCCTTGTAAATACTGAAGCATACCAACAACACTGGCGTAACTGTATTCTCCG
This sequence comes from Herpochondria borealis, assembly GCA_032274145.1. Taxonomy (NCBI): domain Eukaryota; phylum Rhodophyta; class Florideophyceae; order Ceramiales; family Ceramiaceae; genus Herpochondria; species Herpochondria borealis. The sequence continues at coordinate 10,840 of JAVCKV010416652.1, read as the reverse complement.
TCGGGTGGTTCGCCTTTTTCGTCTTTAACCAGGGGAGTTTCCAAAGCTGGAGTGTGCTTTCTTGGTTTTCCTTGAACTTTTAAAGCTTCACAAATCCTTAGCGTAAGACCCTTTTGTTGTAGTTTGATTGAGTTGTTGTCTTCTGAGCGATCGATATTGACGCCTAAGAATCCGGCAACAGAGTCTTCGACTTCCAATTCCATACCTGAGTTCTCGAGTTGTTGAATTGCTTCGTCGATATATTCTTGTTTCGGACTGAACAGTAGAGTGTCATCTACCCATACCAGGCATATGACCTTATCGGATACGAACAGACAAGGATCAACGTCGTCATTGGCTGTAAAACCGATCCCTTCGAGTTTCCCTTTTAGATGTTGGAAGAAGTTCCGAGGGCTTTGTCTGAGTCCGTACAAAGAGCGTTTGAGTTTCAGCACCTTGCCTGGTTGAGTGAACCCTCGAGGCATGTTTACATAGACACCGGATCGTTGTTGCTCTTGTTGTGTCATCGATGAGAAAAGAGGATCTTTATCGATAGGAGCATGGAGAAAAGCAGCAGTATAGTCCACTTGGCGCGTTGACAGTCCAAGTACGAGTGAAAGGATCAGGAGAAGGCGAATAGTTGTCCAGTTTACAACTGGAGCGAATGTATCGAAGAAGTCCACTCCTTCAACTTGTCGGTCACCTCGAGCACAGAAACGGCTTTTGAGTTTTCGAATTCTGCCGTCTGGGAATCGTTTGCACCGAAAGACCCAAGTAGATGGAATCACATTCATCCATTCTTCTTTGTTTACGACTTCCCATGCATCTTTGCTTACTAGAGTATCGAGTTCCTTTTGGCATGCGACTTGATATGCGTCTCGATCTGGTCCACCCATGGCTTCTGACCAAGTTGGATTGTCTGAAGAGTTGGCCTGAGAGGCGAGAGCCATTGGATGCATCCATTCGACAGTGTTCTCGTCCTGGTCTGTGTGCTTGTTAAGAAGAGCTTTCATTGCTCGATGATCAGCGGACCGGAGGGATGAAGTTACTTCACTCCATTTCATCGCGTTAAGAAATTGCTCGTTGAGTTCCTTTACTTTGACACGACGGTCTTCGTTGGAGAAGTTAGCTGGAAGGCGATTGGGAGTTGTTTTAGCGTGCATTGACGAAATGAGACGCTCAGGCTTCTTGATAGCTCGTCCGCGTCGAGAGCGAATAGTGATGGGGTCTTCAGGAGGATCAGGGTCTGGAGGAACGGGAGGAGGAACAGGATCGTTGAAATCTTCTTCGATTAGATCGAAATCTTCTTCGAGCAGATCGTGATGGTCGATGAGTGATAGTTGATCGTCGTCTTCGTTGAATGATGGAGCTCCCTCAAAGACGTCGTGATTTGCTCCCTCAAAGACGTCGTGGTTTGCTCCCTCAGAGACAGTGCTTGTGTCAACTTCATGAGTACCAGAGCGAGAAGGTGTAGAAGAGAATCGAATCCGTCGGGGAGTAAGAGGAGCTTGTCGAGTTGCGGTAGGAGAGGAGATTGAAGGCCTTGCTGGACGAGATGGAGTAGGCGGACGAAGTAATGGAGACTTTTCTTGTGAAGGTTCGGATGAAGACGGTGGATGAGATTCTTCTTGAGAAGATTCGGGCTTGGATTGCTGCTGGTCTCTCTTGTGTTTCTTGCGATTCTTTTCCCTTCTTTGAATTTCTTCGGGAGTAAGCCAAGATTCATGAAGTTCGGGGCGTCGTTCACGTCGTTGAGGGTCATTCTCTTGTCGATTTGGAATAACACGCTCCGAGGTCTCTTGAGAAACTAGTCTTTCCCAAACGTCTGCGTTGAAAGGTCGATCGTTGTTGAACATTCCTCCCATTTCGGAGTTGGGAACAGATGTGAAGAGGTCGTCGTAGATGACATGATATTGAGGAGAGACGTATCCAGTCCGAAGATGAAGGATATTTCCGACTGTTGTTGAATGCTGAGGCGAGAAGCCAAGGAATTGACCTCTTCTTGCACGAGGGTTCCATTTCGGAATCTTCTTGTTGTCTTGGAGTTTTGGATCAAGAACATAGACCGGGCATCCCCAAACATGAAGTTTCTTGAGGTGCGAGTTTGATACAGCTTTCGTTCTTGAGAACAGTTCAATTGGTGCCCACTTGGTGTCTTGTCGAGGAATGTTGTTCCAAAGGTAGACGGCATGATCCATGGCGAAGGGCCAGAGTTCCAAATTCGCTTGATCTGGCCACATAATGATCGAATGAAGCATCATTGCACGGGCGTAGCGAGTTATCGTTTGAATAGCGCGTTCTGCTACTCCATTTTGATGATGAGCTCCTGTTCCGCAGAAAGTAATCGTCTGTTTGTTGTCGTCAATGTTCTTGAGGAATTCTTTCGACTTGAATGGATGATTATCTGCTCGATAGGACTGAATGTCGACGCCAAGATGGTCCGCTAGTTGCTCGAACTTAGTCTTCCCGCGGATTGTCTCTCCGGATGTTAAACCGACTTGATGATTTGCGAAAGTAAAACCTGATGAGTGGTCGACATAGAGAGTTCCGCCAACATACTTGTCGTTCTTGGGTTCTTTTCCTTGACTTCTTGGGAGACGACCTGGTGTTGATGATACGTATTGATCGATAGATACACAGGATCCTGGTGTGAGGTCTCCACGGCGGATGTCCATTGACTCTGGCTGTCCTTGCTTGGGATTGCTGGGACTTCGTCGGTTTTGCTTCGCCAGTTGGCAAGCGGAGCACAAAGGAACGTCGCAGGTCGATAATCCTTTGTTCTTGCTTGGAAGGATAGACTCGTTGCCTTGATGTGGTATTTGGAAGAGTCGCTGACACCACTGAAAATTGGCATGTCCGAGTTTTTGGTGCCAAAGAAGAAGTTCTTTCTGTGATGCCTGGAGATTTTGATTTGTCTGGTGGGCCACCGAAAGAAAGTAACTTGTTTTGTCTTGATTGCTGAAGAAGGAAGCATCAACTGACTGAATACCGACGGAGTCTCGGAAGCCGCTGTCTGGGAGCATCAAAGGTAGGTTGCTTCCAGGATTATAAGGAAACTCGAGTACCGATCCACTTGGCATGTGAAGAAAAATCCTTCTTGCTCGAACGATGCAGTAACCTTCATTGTTGTTTTCTTGGAAGAAGCTTTGTGGGCTGAAGAGACGGATGGATGCGTTTGGAACGTAGTACGCAGTTGTACGAATGGTACGAATCACTCCTGTATAGTCTCGGACTGACCATTCGACTGTGCCTTGTCCAACCACGCGAGTTTTAGAGCTGAGTCCTCCAATTTCTGTCAATGGAGTAGGCCGAAGTTCAGAGATAAAGTCCTCAATGTGCGGAGTTATCGAAGTGGATGCTCCTGTATCGATCACCACTGGTGTGTCATGACATCCTTCCTTGAGAGCGTAGGCTTGTAGCGATTCTTCACTTGGATCGATGGCTGAGCTTATCACAGCAACGTTAGCGGTGGGCAGTGAGAACAGAAGCGACGGGAGAGGACACATTCTTGAGTTCGTTCCAATGCCGAGTGCGGGGTTGTCTTTATCAGTTCCCGATCGCTTGATAATATCTCGACATGAGAGTGCTTTGATCGCTTTGTATTGGTCGAAGGCGCTGTACTTGGACATAAGCTCGTCGATCGACATTCCATACTGCATGCTGTACATCATCCAAGATTGATGAAGAAAGCGGTGCTTGAGTTTTTCGAATTCGTGGCGCCGATCAGTTTCTCGTTCTTCTTCATCCATAAGTTCCCATTGACTTGAAGCTCTTCGTTTCGCTTTTGCCTTTGTACGAGCGGCACGTTGCGATTGTCTTCTGCTTTTCCTTGGAGCTGTGGATTTCTTCCTGAACTTGTAGGAGTTAATTCCGATAATGCTCCTTGATTTCAAGCGTTCGGGAGGAAGAAGTCTTCTTCTTTTTGTAAACCAGAAGCGAGGTTGGAATACGGACCAAGGGAAGTCTTCATAGGGACGAGTCGAAGAGCGTTTCGTTCGTGTCCACAGAGAAAAGTTTGATGTTCGTCGATGCTTTTTGTAGTAGCCGCGAGGTTTGCCTGGTGAGGAGGGTGCAAGTTCGACGTCGTTTGGAAGAGGAAAGGAGGTCCAAGGAGGCTTGAGAGTGTTGCCGATGAAGAATTGGAGCAGGAAAATTAACATTGTTCGAAGAAAGACTTCTTGGGAGTCGACAGGAGAGAAGTCGTTGAACCAGTTGATGACTCCAAGAAGAACGTAGGTGCTGATGAGAGTAAGCCATTGATTAGCCACCGGTAGAGTGTACTTGGTCAACGTTTGGAAGGTTCGTTGTGGCCACTGTTTGACTGAGCATCGGAGCTTGAATGACTTCCACCGATGGTTGATGAAGGAGGCTGAATAAAGTTGGAAAAGTTTTGCGAGAAAAGAAAAGAAGCGGATCGAGTTCCGACATAAGTTGTCCTGGGTTTCACTCCCAGGATGGAGCGTTTGGAAGAAGTGGGCTGTGCATGAGATAATGAGCAAATAGAAAATCATGCGCCCGACGCCTCAGGATGAAGAGCTGAACTGAGATAGAAGTCCAGTGAAAGTAGATTGAATGTTTCGAGTTGCGTTTGCAATTGCGACTCGCTGTTCTTGAGAAAGTTCTCCGCCTGATGTCGGTGTACCAGCTGCTGAATTTGCCGAAGGTTGTTGAGGAGTAGTCGTCGCTGGAACTGCAGGGGTTTCACGAGGAGGCTCTTGAGGAGGAGAAGGGATGATGACGCCATCGTCTTCGTCGGCAGCAATGTTTGCTGAGTCCTTTACTTCGTACCAGTTCTTTGACTTGTAGTGGTACCAGTGCAACTTGCCATTGATTTCGCGACGACCACCATTCTTGACTTCTTCCGGAGTTGGTTTAGGATGTTTAGAACCTTTGCGCTTCTTCTTTGAGTTGAAGATGACCTTGTTGCTTGCAATACGCTTCTCATCCCTGGGTTTAGTGCATTCGTTAAGGCGATGATTTTCGCCACAGTTGAAGCAAATGAACTTTGAGCTGCCAGATTTTTCAAGGGCAGTGATGAATGTTGCCTCACTGGCTCTGCTTGAGACTCCTGTCCATTCACCTGAGGCATGAAGGTTGCGGTATTCTGATTCAGCAAAGGAAAGTATTGCCTCGATCTTTTTGATTTGTTCCGAGTTTGTCACCGTTTTCGAAGCGCCTGCTAAACCACGTTCGAGTCGCAAATCGAGTGAGTAATGGTTAAAGAACTCGTTGAACTTGTGCACTGATGATGTTGTCAAACACTCGATGATGACCTTTTGAAAGTCGGTCGGAAGAGCTGATTGGCCGGATCGGTTCTTGAGGTTCTTGAGGCGGTTCATAGCACCTCGAATCATACTGACAAATTTCTCCACGTTTTCACCGTCGTAGTCGGTGATCTTGGTGTTCTTGACAGTTTTGATGAGATATTCGGCTGCTTCCTCCGAGTTGTTTTGAAGAATCTCGAGCATGATCTTGAAGTAGAGTGGACCGCCTTGACTGTGCTCCGGATATTCTGAGTACGTTTCGTAGATCTTGGTGTTGAGACTTTCATTGGTGTTGTTCTCAAGATATTCTTTCGTAAGTTCCAGATTCTCTCGAGTAAGCTTGTTCTGTTCGCCTTTGGTTCGAGTGCTGTACCAGTCGTTGCTTGTGGCGACCTGTTCTAGAGTGACTTCGACATGATCCTTGAAGAGGTCGATAACTACCATCTTGGAGAGATCGTTTGGAGTTGTTGCGTCGAAGATGAGCACCGACATAACATTGATGATATCGTACTTCGTGAAGTTCGACTTTGTCTTGCTCAATGACATTTGCAAGTTGTAAGTCTTTTGAAGGGTTTCAGGGTCCTCAAGCGACATGTCGATGGATGCGTACGGAGACTGTTGCTTTGCGGTGATCGTTTGAATGAACGCCATTCGTTCTTTGGGCTTTAAGCTTGAGCGCACTGCCATGGAGTAGAGGGCGTTTGCTTCTGACTTTACTTCATTGCGGACGGTGTTCACCTCGAAGTCGATTCCGTTGATCTTGACCATGATGGTAGGATTGCGAAGGTAACAAGCAAGATGTTTTCGAAAGTGGAAGCGAAAAGAGCGAAGGAGTACTTGAGCCGCTTTTGATTCGAGTAAGAGTTGCGGATAGACGACGAATTTCTGCTTGTATCGACGCCAATGTGCTGCAAGAAGAGTTGCTGCGGAGAATTGTTCAGCTTCGAAGGCTCTTCTGCGGGATTCTCGTTTATACTGAAAGCGACGTTGAAGGGTGATAAGAGCGATGCGGAAAGCAATGTACTGGTATTCTTGATGAAAGCCGCGATACCAGTAAGCGAGACGTGTTGCTGCTTGAAACTGTTGTTGTTGTTGTTCGAACTCGAATGGTTCTTCTGATGAGTAACTGTTGTCACTCGAGATCGAAGGTTGGTTCGAAGAACTTATGTTGAGATATTCGCTTCGAAAGAAACGAAGAAGAAGAGTAGAGAGTGCAATTCACGAGATGCTCACGGACTTGTATCGAGTATTTGTCTCCTGTTTTGATGTTACTTGGGCTTCGTAACCTGAAATGCCTTTTCAATTATCGAGAAGAGAGAGGCTATAGCTGTAGGAGGAAGACGGGAGACTTGCGAACTTGTTGTAGACGATGATGATGATGAAGATGATGATGATTATATTGATGAATCTTTTAATGTTGTGAGATGAAAGGAATCGATCGAACTGAGGCTGAGTAGGCGAAATAAGCTCTTCTCTTAAGAAAACCTAGCGATGTTCTTTTGGTGATTGAACATATGCGATTCTTCTTTCTTGAAGGTGATATGGCGACAAAGCGGGCCCTTTCAGTCTTTTAAATTCTCTCTGATAAGCTTTCAAGTAATTGAGTCTTTGAGCTCAACTTTCGATGGCTTGCGAGATATTTAGAATAGATATCTAGCCAACCAGATATATAAGATGTTGACAGCCGTCCAAGCCGAAAAAAAGGAAAGAGGCAGTGAAAGATGACAACGATGAAGATAATGATAGCAACGAGCCAGACACCGACAGCGCGTTTTATTTGAAGCATCAAAATCGAGCACTCGCGACCGAACTCAAGTCTCTTCAGCATGCTGTACAGACTCTGGATGATGAACGCACGGCTCGACGGACTAACTGACTGCCTTTGAAGCGGAGAATGGACGATGACGACGATGACAATATTGAAGCGCTGGTGCAACTGGAAAAGCAACAGCAGGAGCGACGGAGTGACGACAAAATGCAGCAGCAAGAGGCTGGTTCACAATCAGGGAAAAGTGCTGTGAATGATGATAATTCCAGAAGAGAAAATGACGAAAAGACAAAACAACAACTGGATGAGCTGATAAATAAAATTGCAATCTTGAACGAGTCGACAGCGAATGCAGAGGCGGAGATTCAGAATGTGCGTATATCTTTTGGTCATTTTCGAATTTTCCGCTCACACATGTATGTACTCTCAATTGAGCGCCAAGGAACGCCGAATCACCCAATTAAGTCAACGGCAATTAAGCGATGCCGATACAGTGAAATTGGAATGTTATGAAACAACACTGGCAAAATTGAATGCCGCTACAAAACAAATTGACGAATTGACGCAAGCGTTACAAAGTTGTCAGGAAAAGTATGCGCAGTCCTTGGCGAACGAACGGTGTGCGAAAACAGCCATGGATGAGCTGCTAGTCAAATTCAATAAACGATGGGGTGAATTGGTGGTGGTAGAAAAGGGGGATGATGTTGACGATTCTGGTGCCGGTGGGGTTGTGGACGATAGCAACGACAACAATGCGGACAAATTCAAAGCATCACAGCACCCCAAAATCATGGCTCTCTCAAAACAAATTGCTAAACTTGAACACCAGTTGCAGCAGGCACTTGAGCATGTGCGGCAATTGTAAACCTCTCTGGAAACGCTGCGATCGTCGATTCACATGAACAGTATGCTGCAAACAAAGCTGGATGAAATCAAGACCAAATACAGTGCGTTGCAAGCACAACAACATAGCGCTGGTCAACAACAGCACAGTCTGGTGAATGGGAGTAGCAGTAGCAACAAACCGAAAGCAGCTGCTGATTATACTGCAAAGTCGGCGTCCTCCAAACAAACTCCACCACCCAGCAATGAACATACTACTTCCGCCTCCTCCTCCAAACAACAGAAGCAAGATGGCAGCAGCATCACGAACGGCTCATCCAATAATTCATCGAACACCAAAACATACGAAGAGCTGCAAAGGCGGTACGACGACCTCAAACGAAAACTCGTACATACAACGGAAAGCAAGAACATCGCCAAAGGCAAACTGGAACGCGTCGACAAGGAGCGCGAAACCCTCGTAGATTCCAACGTTCGATTGCTGAAACAAATTCAAGACAAGGACGAAATGAATGCCAAATCGCTATCGACAATCTTACACTTAAAGAAATTGACCGAGACCCTGCAGCAACAGTACGACAATTTGCAGCAACAGTCGAAAATATCTAGTCAGTTGGCGTTGGCGGCTCGACTCGCTACGAATGCCAAGGAGAAAGTCAACTCCGAAACGTTACAGGAATGCGAACGGTTGGAGCAGCAAAATGTGGCACTGCAAGCGCAAGTTGACGACTTATTGCAACAATCGAAAGAGGCCGCGACGTCTAGCAAGAGCGATGCGCAATCATCGTCTTCGGCTTGCAGCAGCGGTGTTGGCTTGGTCAAGGCGCAAGCACGGAGCGATGAACTCGTACAAGAATTGGAGACACAGCGAACGGAAATGCGCAAGTTGCAGCAACAAATTGTTGTCGCGGAACGGGAGGCGAAGCATGCCAAGGAAGAGCTGATATTGTTGCAAAAGAAGGAGCAAGAAAAGGAAGCATCGTCGAACAACAACAATGACGCGTCATCGTCCTCCGCATTCACCACTGCGCAACTCCAAACGCAAATTGATGTCATCAAGAATCGTCTCGGATGTCCCGTTTGTCAATTTCGTGACAAGGAATGTATTTTGTTGACGTGTCGTCACATGTTTTGCAGTCCGTGTGCCAATACACAAGTCGAGAATCGGAGCCGTAAATGCCCAACGTGCGGCATCAAGTTTGGAACGAACGAAATCAAGGACATTTGGTTGAAATAAGTATACTAAAAACGAATAGAAGTTTCCCGAGAATAGTAAACCTTAATATGGCTCTTGACTGATAGACACGGACAAGATGCCTTGCTAGAGACGAGCTGCCGATGTTGATTGCGCAACCGGCTGCTGTGGCTGAAATGGTGTCGGACGGTCAAAACGGATGCGGTCACAGAATCAAGCTAAAGATATCTATGGTCACAACTAAAACTGAAAGAGACTGGAAACATCGATGGACGACACAAGAACTACTTCATTATGGACTGTTGTCGCCTCAACTTCCACAGCGGCGAAGGTATCAGCAATCGCATTGCTATCACTGTGTCTGTTGTTGCTGCTTCGGATTCTTGCTTTGAGGAGACAAGTGCGACCACAGAATCGCAAACGCAAGACAATATTATTTTCGAGCAACAGTCGCATGCTACGACGACGACGGACTGATAGTGATGGCGGTGTTGACAATGCAAGTATCGTTCACCAGATGAAGACTTTGATTGTGCTGGGATCTGGGGGGCACACTACTGAAATGCTTTTCATGACACAGCATTTGGATAGGCAACGATACACCATTGAGTATTGCAAAGCATCTAATGATTCGACTTTGGCTGATCGCGTACGAACGCAACAGAGGAAATTGCTCCAGAACGCTACGAGCAGCAAAAAATAGCAGCATCAACAATGACGATGTTGTCATGCACAACATTCCTCGATCATGCAAAGTTGGACAATCGTATACTTCCAGTGTTTGGGCGACACTCTACGCCACATGGTATGCCTTTGCTTTCGTGGCACGAATACGTCCGCAACTCATTCTTTGCAATGGTCCCGGGACGTGTTTGCCAATCCTATTGGCTGCTTGGTGCTATCTTTATCTTTGAAGAAAGTCATGTCGTATTTTGCGAATCCTATTGTCGAGTTCAGACTCTGTCGTTGACGGGACGAATACTGTACTACACCGCGGACTTGTGCCTAGTGCATTGGAAGGAACTGCACGAACGTTACCCGAATTCCGTACTGACAAGCTCGTTCGTGAAAGAAGAAGAGATCGATGAAGGAGTAAATGAGGAGGAAGGGCAAAAGAAGAAATCCAGCTGAACTGGATAACGTGTGGCGACTTCTTGGTCTCAAACTGGGCTCGCGTCTCTCCGCGAAACAAAAAAGCTAGCTATTGCAGATAGCATTATTTTAGCCACCCGCACTCTCTCACTACTTACTATAGGCGGAGTTTTCGAGAGCGCCCACAAGGAAAATCCGGATTCTGATAATGGCCCTAGCTCAGCTTGTACTTCCCAAGCCAATCGTCTCCAGCCTCGCTATTCTTGCATCGCTTGCGTATTTTATTTATATGGCATTTAAAGTACCGAAGAGTGCCGAGAAGCGGAGGGAAGAAAGGAAAGGCAAGCAACCTTGCGCATGGCTCTCGTCCATTCTCATCAAGATCCCAATGACAAATCAGTCATGCCATTGGACACGTCTGAAATAATGATGGTTTGGAAGAAGCAAAGAAGAAGAGCGCAACCAAACGTATTCAGTATCACAGCCGAGTAACAAAACAAAAAAGTGCAATAAAAGCAGTATTTGAAGGTATTTAGCTATCTGCTAAAGAAAAAAACGGTGGCAACTGTCAATCCGACCCCGCGTCGGCGCTAGTTATCTGTCTGGAAACATGCTCCATAAAGATAAAATATAAGGATGCCAGTTTACAATGAATACAACTTCAGTAGCTTTTGCGCTGTCGGTATATAATGTCCTATG
>JAVCKV010416541.1:0-12570 GCA_032274145.1 Herpochondria borealis | reverse complement strand
CACAGCAGATCACACAACTTTCGGTTGTTCCTGTTGCCATCGCATCCGAGCCGCTTACAGAGTTTGGTTCTCGGTCCGGTGGCTCAGATGGACTGGTATTCTCACGAAGATGCTACCGATGCCCGCACCGCTGTGAAGATTCTTTGATGGTCAAATTTCTTGCTGCAAAATTGCTAATGTAAATTCCATCACTCTGATAGTCGAGTAGTCAAGGAAGCGGGTCGGGTGAAGAGCGCAGCCACGCAGTTGATCCAGACACTGTTTGGCGACGCTGTGGCCAAAGCAAGAGAATACAGTGAGACCACAAAACAACCTTCACCTCATAGTGTGCGGACCTTGAACCACCCCATTGTTGACGGCGTATACTAGTAACTTTGCTTCATTTATGACGGTGACAGAATGCTATAGCGACGCCGTGTTGACATTACTAGGCGGGCTCCAAAAGCCAAGACTACAACCTCACTCGCTGATGGAAAATCTCCGCCGACAAGGAGCGAGGGTTGTTGTTGGATACACCGTAGTGTTCCGACATAGGGTGCTGCTGTCGGGCTCCAGTTGACACGGCCACGAAGGGCGACCCGCTCGGCATTTTGCGTCGGATCATGCCCAACAGCAGAGACAACTAGGACCAATAGTACGCGTAGTATGATCGGTAGAGGAAACTCGCTGACGTACTCCTCTGCTTCGCACAGATTATTTACGAAATACTATACTTCATTCGAGAACATTATGGTCAGACGTCCTACCAGGTTCTGGTTGGCACGAACACAAAGAACAACCCGGTCGGCTTTTCGTGAGAAACGACGCCCAACACTAGATACAAAAAGGACCATCAGTATGGTTTGGATAATCCCGATAGCTTGAAGCAACCTCTCCAGTGGCCCTTTCGCACGACTGCTAAAGAAGAGTGGACACGTTAGCGCATCAGACGATGGGCTTGCTTGTTGAAAAGAACTAATGAAAAACTGGTCTCCGATTAGAAAATGTCCTTTCCTTTTGCTGTAATCAGAAGCATACATAGCGCGACAACAGTTAATAGAAGTCCCGAGGAGTTTGATGAAAACACTTTGGGTTTTTACCAAATCAGTCGTGGCGAAAGGTTGCCAGAGTTATCGCCAGAGAATGAGCAGAAATTGCCGAAGACGATGGTCGCACAAGGAAGATGGTCGTTACGTTTGGGGTGCACACTGTTGTCACAGTCTCGCAGAGTACAAAGAACAGTGATGATGATGTGGCGAAAGGTTACCAGAGTTCACATATCATATGCTTGGCGCCTGAGAACGAAAAAGAACAGAAATTGGTGGTCGCACAAAAGAGATGGCGATATAGTGCGTATTGTGTCATTCATTGCGTCACAGCTTCACAGAGAACAAAGAACGGCGATCTCGGATCTCTGCGGTCAACGTGTTGATGTAGTGTACGCTCGTGGTCCATAATAATTGCTGACGACCATGCGAGACTGCCAGAATGCAACTTCGCCGACGTGTCCTCGCAACTTTTATACAACAGCCTCGGCGCTTTATACGTAATCCGACCAAGCCCCAGACTGTTGTATAAATATTGGAGTACGTGTAGTACACAAAGCAAAACTGCTCACGCGCTTTTGAACTTTTCTTCACATGGTTTCTACCCGATTCACATATTTTGCCGGCCAAGGATTCCTCAAGTCTCACTAGCTCCCCTCTAGAGAAGTCAGTCCAACAGACGCTCTTTCCGACCAGAGAAGGACGAAACGACCGCAGCTTGCTTACAAGCCAACATATATTGCAGTATTTATTATGATGGATGAAGAACCAGCGCTCATGCGATTGAAATTGAAATCGGTGGATAAGATCGAGGCGGCGGCCGCCCTCGGAGCTCAGCCGCTATGCCCATCTTTTCAAAGAGAGGGCGGGCGTCTCCCAAGTAGCAATGGTAAGTGACTACTGAAATGGTGCTGGCCCTCTCTTTGACTGCCTGATGATGAAATTCCTGTCCCCACGAGAAGTTGCTCGACTACCACTCACCACATTTTGCTGCAACGAAAACAAACATCAGGGCCAAGAGTTCCACTAGAATCTCAGGGGCCGATCGATTCTCTACTGGCGGCTGAATTAGCCCGCATCGCAGTAAAACATCACATCGTAGATCTTAAGCGTGGTATGGCAATTGAAGACGCAGTGTCCTTACTCTGGACAACGTCCGCAATGTTGAAAACCCCAGCAACTCCATTGACCTCTCATATCACTTCTCCATTGCTCCAAACCAAAAAGCTCTTATCACTCTACCCCGAAACTGCGTTCCTACTGAAAGGCATCACGACCAAGAATAATAATCAGCGACAGCAGCAGAGCGGCACTCCTCAGCAATTGTCCTCGAATCTCAAGCGTTCTGCTCCATTCGTTCCTTCTACGTTGGTCCCTTCGGAGATCACACTGGATACAGATCGAGAGCACAAGCGATCACTTAATATCAGCGTGCCGACCAAAGGGGACACCACACGCCCCGCACCGCGTCCTCCTCGTCGCCGTCAAAAGGCAGCGGCGGATTACCCAGGGCTCACCTTTCCGACAAAACTATTTGGTATGCTTCGGAAGGCTGAAGCTGAGGGCTTTGAGGACATCATCTCCTTCCTACCTCACGGAAAATCCTTTATGATTCATCAACCTGAAAAGTTTGCTGATGAAATCATGCCAAAATATTTCACCACTAGTCGACTGGCTTCTTTCCAGAAGCAGTTGAACCTGTATGGATTCAAGAAAGCAAAAGGGGGCCAAGACCACGGAGCTATGTTTCACGAGTTTTTCCAGAGGGATGATCAAAAGCTGGTGGCAAAGATCAGTCGCCGGAGACAGCCCGTTCCGTGTGGTGATGCCTCCAAGACCTCCAGCACCAGAGATGCAGAATGCATTGCAGTTGCTTGGAGAGTTTTCAACAGCATGCATGTTCCCCTTTCGAAGTAGAAGTAGACAGGCAAGCCAGTGTAATTGTGTAGTCTTTAGACATACATTGTAGGACTCCTATGCCTCGCGTTTGGTGGCACCTAATAGCTTTAGGTGGGTATTTGTACATTTATGCAGTGACGCGGATAGACTACTCTGCGCCACTAATGCCACTTCATAGCAGTGTTGAAGGGCAGCATCGGCATCACGTTGTTTTGAGTGTCGCGGTGAGATGTCATCCGTCTAAAATCCAGCAACTAACATGCGAGACATTCTGTAAGATTGCCAGCACCAACAAGGTACGGTACGTGTAGCTGGAATCGTGGATGCCGAGTAAATGCAGTCCCGATCATGTTTGAAGGTGAACGCCTAATCAGCCAATGAAGAGGGAGGTGTTGGTGCCAGGGTGTTTGAAGTGCCCTTTGAAAAGTGACAAGCAACTCGTTCGGGTAATGTTAGACGGTCGGGAATGCTACCGCGAGCAGAAAATCTTCGGTGTTGGTTGTCTGCAACAGTATCCTCTGTAACCCCGACTGCGTCATGCTGAAGTGGCAGCCAGCATGGCAGCCAGCATGACAGCCAACATGGTGCCCAAGCTGCCAGCAGCTCTACAGTAGGATCGTGAATCATGAGGAGTGACAGATACCATGGTGATGCAGGCTCTCTCTCTCTCTCTCTCTCTCTCTCTCTCTCTCTCTCTCTGTCACAGTAGTACAACGACATGCCTCACGCGGACTCTTTTGGAGGTACATAGTGTTCCCGAGAGAAATAAATGTTCGCAGCAAAGTGTTGGAAGAGTCATGTTGTGTGTTCGAAATATCGTGGCTAAATATCGTAGATATAAAAACTGGCGTGTCACTCGGACGCCTCCTATGATACAGTAGAACTTGTGGACAGGACTATACGAAAGGTACTTGCTTCGTACTTCCGCGTAGCTATTAAGTAATTGGTTGGTAGAGGAAGGGCAAAGTACCAAGATCCCAGCAACCAGCTCTCGCAGTCATATCAAAGGTAGAGAGGGTCTCTATGGCACTATTATACCGCCCAAGACAATTTTGCTCTACTTTGTTCTCCGGCGTACTGTGTTGAGTTATCAGCAAGTTGCGCTGGAGACTGGCTCCTCTTCAAGCTGTAGAGCTGGTGGCACACAACACAATTTTCACATCAGTCAGCATGCAGGCAGAGTTTGCTATGAATTATCATCCTTTTGGAAGAGGCGGCCTCATGCCTCGTTCAAGTGTTGGGGGTAAGTGCGTAAATAAATCGAAGCTGGTGTCCGTTTTAGATCGCCTCGCCAAGCAACTTCGAATCTCGCCCAATCCCACTACCAATGCTTGTCCTCCACTAACTACTAACATTTCTCTGAAATCGATTCGACCAGCTCCAATCATTCAAAAATCAAAGGAGAAGATTGACTCCTCTCTACTGGCAGTCGAACCATCTTGCCTCGAAGTACTACAGGATCTTTGCAAGAATGGCACGGCAATTGCACACGACGTATTCTCACTCCGATCTGGACTCATGAACGCCACAACGACCTCATTCTCGAAACTTTTCTCCCCGACACATGTAGACACTGGAGCTCCAATCTGCTCAGAGTCTACTCTGCTGAAAGCCATTTCCGAGGGTCATCGAACTTTAACCCCCCTCATAGCGAATCTCCTCGTCGCACCACCGTCCAGCTCGATCTTCCTTTCTGGAGCTACGCTGCTGGATGCAGATCGTAGGACGCAATCAATTCCTGTATATGTGCCAACGAAAACGGACACTATGCATCCGCCGCGTCGTCGCCGAAATCGAAAGGAGAGTTACAAGGGGCTTGGCTTTCCAACAAAGTTGTTCATAATACTTCAACAGGCCGACGCCGAGGGCTACGAGGATATCATCTCCTTCTTACCCCACGGGAAAGCCTTCATGATTTACAAACCAGAAAAGTTTGCACAAGAAGTTATGCCCAGATACTTCAAAACTAGTCGACTGACCAGCTTCCAGAAACAGTTGAGCTTGTACGGATTCAAGAGAACCAAAGGCGGATCAGATCACGGAGCCATCTTTCGCCATTTTTTCCAAAGGGATGACCAAAAGCTAGTGGCCAAAATGTGGCTTCTTCGAAGACAAGCTGATCGATGTGGTGATGCAACGACCATAAAGCTCTCGACCGGAGAAGCAGAAGGTAATGGCAACTCTCAGCAGGAGCATGCTGCGTGAGCTTCTTGGCGAAATAATTACAACTTCGAGACCTCCAGGGGCCCTGCAGACTCAACTATTTCATGTTAGTGTGTTGTCTTGAAATATAATGTTGCCGCAGTCCTGTGCCTCATGGTTTGCCTTCTGTTGCACATGCTTCCTGAATGGAGGGCCGGGTAACACACGATCCAGGTTAAAAACTCGTTTCAGCTTGAGCAAGCCTTCGGCTGAGACAGATCCAGGCTTGATGGACATAGCGTGTGATGTCGTGTAGGCGGAGCAGCTTGCACCTTCTTGGACAGCCATGGTCACAGAAGCTACGTAGTCGAAAGAGACTTTCAGGTTATCTGCAGTGATTGTTTTGAAACTAAGCTTCATGGTAGTCTGACCCCTTCACTACTGTCTCCGCGATATATAGTTAGCAGTATTCCAAGAGCTTCCACTTCCAGACACTAATTATAATGGTACTGAAAGTAATATCGTCGTCGAAGAAGTACGTTCGAACGTGGTTGGAGAGCCACTGTACTGATGATGCTCGCAAGCTGCGCAAAAGTGTGTGTACTTTCCGTGTGAACCCGAACCAACGCATCAATAGTCGCTCCAACCTACCCAGTCACGATCATGTTTATGGCCCGATGTCACATCAGTAGCCTCTATGACTCTACGGGTGCTACTAATAAGACCCGGCCTAGGAATTCGTGAATCTAAAAGTTAACTATGGACAGATATGTGCGACACCCACAGGGTGACAGTGTTGTTAGCAGTGTTGTGCATACTTGTTCTGGAATTCACTGTAGGTGGTCAAAGCCATGACATTTTGGCAAGATTTGCATCGAACAAAGCAAGCGTATCAGAATTAATTGTCCCCATAATCTGGTGGCATCTCGGACGCCTGACAGACCCTCTTGAGACACCCATTCTTTATAGCTCAGTAACATGTAGCACATACCGTAATCGATATAGCTCATGGGCATTGAGCACATCAACAGAGCTATATGATTTTCCTTCTTTGATCATGGTACAGGGAGATTCCTCACCCCCTGAGAGTACTCAATAATTTGAACGGGAACCACATGCAGGACACAACTAAGTTGTACAACTGTTGTCCAGCATTGTCCACAGATTCATTCAGCAACAGCCAGCGAAATCGCCAACTTACGAAACTTTCAACGAGCTACAAAAATTGTTCTGGAAACTGAGACTGCTGGAGCAGTCTTCCGACCTCTAAAGCAGGTTTTTTAGTTACATTAGGCACCATAAACAACTACAGCGATAGTCAAATGCCTTCGTGAGAACCACGTATACCCCTTCAAGGTGTTGTGCTTGTGAACCTTGCTTGTGCCCAACTAGAGGAGGGCTTGGTCACATCGCCGCCTTCTTCTAGCACTACGACCAGCATTCGAGAGCAGCAACAACGCGATCCGATGCTTATGGTCGGAGTGGGGCAAGAGGAGTGGAAGCTGTATAATACCAGAGCAGAAGCTGTGTGTTGATGGATCACAAACGAGTCCCCTCCCGTTGAAGCGAGGAGGAGGCTGGGTACTCAATCATCGACGACGAGACGCTGGTGATCGGAGAAGGGCAAGAGGCGCGAAAGTTGTAGAATTCCAGAGCAGAGGCTGTTTTAATGGATCACGAACGACTTCCCTCCCGTTGAAGCGAGGAGGAGGCTGGGTACTCAATCGTCGATTACGATTCTATCTCTTGGAATAGGAATCACGACAAGTGGCAAGGGATACCTACTGCTTGCCAAAATCTCTAAACCCACGGCGCGGCACCACTTATTTTGCTGAAGTGGTGCTGAATGGCGCGACCAGCCCTACTGGGTTACTTTTGTCGTGCTTACATGTAGAATCTAAGGGCCTGGATGGTGAGAACCTTCGGGCGGCAACTCGACTCGGAGCAGCACAGAGTATATCTTAATAGTATTGTAGTCTAAGTGGATGTGGTCGCACGGGATTGATTCCATTTATATTCATTGCCTTGACCATGGACATAAAGGCGTTGACAGTACTGTCGGCATGCCCTAGAGAGCAGGCCGAAGCCGATGTAACACCGCCTCTTAGATCTTCGCAATAGTAGTGCAGTTTAAGTGTATGCAAGCCAGATGCAAATTGGGATTAATTCCATTATTTATTCGTTACCTCCTCGTCGTTGTCGTCGTCGTACCGGCACCACCATTCCTCAGCAGCAGGCCGACACCGAGAGCTACAACGCCTCCTTTCTACCTGGTACGAGCATAAGGACGATTTAGTAGGAATCACCGGACGGTCTATCAAGGTAATTATACAGTATGCCCACCTGGTGAAAGAATCCGCGAGTGCTGGGAGGATGATTTAGCAGGTCGAACAGGTTCTCAATATACAGCTAATTGTTTATGCCCATCACTTTACTCGCCGGTGATAGATGCCACCAAAAGACGCGCTTCCTTTCAAGACGATTTATAGGACGTGTTCATTAAGGTAATCGTTTATGCCCCAAAGCTCTCCTCTCTGTTTGATTGATGTACTCCGCCAGATGAGGCCGGACATGGCCAAGGTTGAAAGGACTTCTACGACACAGGGGGAACAGACGCTTCAAGAGGACTTACGACCAGCTACTTACTGGCGCCATGCCGCGACAGACGAAGTGTTCCAAAACCACCTATACCTCTATCACTTTAGTAGAGTGATAGAGGCACTATGGAGATAGTAGTGTCTACCAGTTTTCTAGGAATTCTGTAAGAACCTTGTGAAAATTCGGAGCACCCAGAACTGAAAACCATACAATACTATCTGCAATCATGAGGGGCTTGGTGTCGTAGGAGTCACGATTGGGAGAACACGAATATTTAATCCGAATCGATCGTGCGAGGCACACTGCGTGCGTTTCGCTGGATTCTCAAAACAGTGGTACACTCTGTGAGATACTGGCCCACTTGTATTGTTGGAAAAGCGTTCGTACTGAACTGTATTCTATGTCGTAGGTGGTCGACAGTAAGAAGAGAAGAGAGCTCGGATTATCTTGCGACAATTCCATACAGGTATAGATAGCGAAAAACACGTGTACGGACAAATCAAATTTCTGATCTTATGGCATAAAAGAGTTTGCTCATAGTACCCAAAACTGCTCAAGCAGAATGGGAGGGGAACACGACTTCGCCGAACTGGCGAATTGAAATTCGTGTGACCGTGCCCTCCTCGTAAGAGTTCACAACAAGCGATTTTGTCCCATTAAACGCAGAAGACAGAACTGAGCGCAGTCGGAACATGCCTAACAGAGAGAAGAGTTATATCCATACTATGATGAATGATGAAGAAAGAAAAAGAGCCGCTGGTGCGCCCTCAACCTCGTCGAAACCAATAGATGACGGCCGCCGCAGCATAGAGACGGAGCTTGCTCGAAGATTAGTGTCTCGCTCTGCTCTTGCTGGGGGGGAGGCTTTGCTGCACCCATTCCTTGCTGACCACGGTACGTGCCTCACTTACGCTGTACATTCCTTCCGTGCCGTGATACCGCATGAAGGATGCTTGCAAAAGCAAATCTGATCGTGGTTTCCTTATGCCGCCCCTTACGCCTTTTCTGTGCTAACTCTCACCTCTTTCGTTCCTCCTGCGAAGGCTCAAGTATGCTTCAACACAATGCGTCCTATGGTACGTTGGCAGACGAAGCAGCTCGCCTCGAAGCACAGCAGATTGCAGATCTTAGGAACACTATGGCAATTCAGTATGCTCTCCGGACATCGGCGCTGCTCAATCCGGCTACAGCAACCTCGCTATCGAGTCATTTCTCGCCGTCTCCGTCGTTGCACCTAAACCAGCTGATCCAGGGAGAAACCGCATTGCAGCAAAGCCTCTCCCTCAGTCAACGAAACAAGACTATGATGCACCAGCACTCGACTCTCTCAGACGATGACAACTCTACCGTTGATGCTCCTGCGCCGGAGGCTAAACTCTGTCTGGATTGTAAGCCAGAACCGCTCCCTTCTACAGCAGATGAACCAGCAGCAAAGAATACAGTGACCGCCGCCGCTGGTTCGAAACGCCCGCGTCGTCGACCTTCAAAGGAGGACTACAAAGGGCTGGCCTTTCCTACGAAACTATTTGGTATGCTCGAGCAAGCGGAAGAGGAGGGCTACGAGGATATCATCTCCTTCCTGCCCCACGGAAACGCGTTCATGATTTACAAACCAGAAAAATTCGCAAAACATGTCATGCCCAAATATTTCAAGACGAATCGATTGACGTCCTTCCAGAAACAATTAAGTCTGTATGGATTCATCAGGATCAAGGGCGGCCGAGATCGAGGCGCCATCTTTCACGAATATTTCCAGCGAGACAATCAAAAGCTGGTGGCCAAAATCAGTCGTCGAAGCCAGCCTGTTGCTTCGTCCTGTGTTGACAACACATCGCCCAGCCCCACTGCCTCCTCGTCGTCCTCGTCTCATGCGAGAGTACTAGAAGCAGGCGACCTGGCGTTTGCTTGGCAAACTCTATTGCTCAAGCAAATACCGGGTCTTGCAAAGTACCATTAATTCAGTACCAGGCACATGTACGAAGAAGGCTATAAATAATTATATCCATTTCATCATCTGTAACCCAGTGATGTGTGTCTTTCCGTGTCCAAATTGGAACATTGCGACCAAAATTCCACGATCACTCCTATACTAGTAGAGAGTTAAATGTATAGGCAGGCCCCTCTCTCTCTCCGCGGGATCACCATCTTCGTCCCCTATGTCGTCGTTTGATGCTGGCTCCCTCTTGGTACCTGTCTCTCGTGCTCTTGGTTTTATTGTTCTCGATCGTCCGTTCCCGTTCGTGGCTCCTTTTCATAGCTCGCTTTCGCAGACTAGACGGGCACGACACCTGCTGCTTTGTCGTCGTAGTCATCTCCACTCGGATGCCCTCAGTTCGTTGTTCGTCGTTCATGGCTCCTTTACACCTTGGAGAAATATTCTAACAGCTCACAGACGACAACGACAACTGCATGTCGCGGTCATCTCCGCTAAGAGCTGCCAGCTCATCACCTTGAAGACTGCCGTGGTGTCGAGTGGTGATGCGACCGACCTCCTGTTGCAGAGAGGCACTGGGTCTATGGAGACCATGAGATTGTTGAGACTCAATCTCAAATAATCATAATCTCGTCGTGACGACGGTGACCACGGTGACGGCGATGACTCTACTTCCCGTCCGAGGCTCCCTCTCACACCTCCCGTTTACAAACTTTTGTTTGTTCCTCTCGCTTCGTTCGTTCGTTCGTTCCCGCTCATACTAGCTCATTTTGGTCTGGCACGACAATTGAATTGTCGCAGTCATCTCCACTAACTCGGATGGTATCAGATCTACCAGCCTGCTTGGCTATCACCTTGAAGTGTCATCACCATCCCCTCCAGCCAACCACGTGCTGGTGTCGATTGGTCGACCTACTAGGGGTGGTGCTGAGGCATGCATCATTTAGACGAGCCGGTATCTTGCTCCTCGGCGGTCTACTTGACCAGACATTTCCTGCTTGGCAGTCGTCCATGAGGTTGAGACGACCCAATCATCTCGGTCGCGTGCAACGACGACGATGACTCTACGTGTTCTCTCTAGAGGGGAATGCTCGACGAGCTAGTGCAAACCATAGTCTAAACATAGTAGAGAGAAGTAGTAGTGGTAACATCGTCATCGTTAGAGGCCATTCCAACGAAGGAACTATACTTGACCACAAAAACTAGTAGGATGCATACCTCAATCATCGTCACCATCCTCCTCATTCGCTTCATCGCGCCATTGCTCTGGAAAGATGTCGTCTGGTATGGATATGAACTTTCGGAAAGCGTCTGGCAAATGTTGATCCGTCGTATAAATCTTGTCGGAGAATCGAATGGCGGGCCGTGGCACTCCTTTCACAATATGCATCTTGGGGACTGGATTGGAAATGCCAGGACGATTTCGAATCTTGACCGTGTAAAGCATGGAGGCGTCATCTCTTTGCAACACGGAACACGGTCGTAAGTTCTTCCAGTCAAAGACGCGCCGTGTCCAATTCCAGGGAATCATATTCACACCGCCAGAGGGTGCAGTGCTGCTGCTGCTGCTGTTTTGATAGTCGTAAAAGCACGACGTTTCCACATTTGCAGCATACGGATACCCAACTTGTTCGGGTTGCGTTCGTATTTTCGATGCCACTTCGTCCATCACCATTGCTGGCGTATACATTCCTTCGTATGGACCAAGACTATGTGATTCCCATGAAGCCTGCCAATCGCTCCCATAATCCAATACAATCTCTTCACCATGTGAAATGTCACGCAAGGCCACGAGTTCCAGCAATAGTCCAGATTTTTGGTAATTCCACCCATCTTCTAGGTCATCCAAGTCCACGTCTTCAAGCCACTCCTTGTTGTCAAAGGAAAGACTCGAATGCTGCGACCACTGGAGCTTCACGTTGGCGCTGGTACGGTTGTGGTTGACAAAATTGACAATGGGGGAGTAGGGAAACAAGAGCATGGATGACTGTGGGTGACCGAGACAGTAATTCAGCAAAAGCTGCATCTTCTGCTCCATTCCCTTCTTCTTTCCCTTGCCCTTGACAAGCTTTTTCAACGATGTCGTCCAATCAAAGATTGGAAGTACTGGTACCGGTGCAACGACAGAATTTTGTGGCAGGAAGCGAGTGCTGAAGGCACCACGCGAGCCGTGAGGCATCTTGGACTGACTCGGCATTATATTGTCAAGACATATTCCATGTTGTCGTAACCATTCGACAGAACGTTCTTCTGGTGGATCGTCGTCGTCGTCATCTATATCATGGTCTTCTAGCCACTCCTCAGAGTGCTTGACGATGAATTCTTGACCTGGTTTTATTTCCTTGTGCGCAAAGAAGGTGTAGTTGTAGTATTGTGAAAAGGAACCAGCTGCTTTACACGATTCTCGAGCGCATTCCGCATCATCCTTGTTGGGTCGATAAGGTAATACGTTTGCTGTCTCAGAGCCACCAGCGTTGGCCAACATGGCGACACCAGGCAAAACAGAATGCACCTTCTTTCCTTCCGCCATTCCACCCGTCTCTTCCGATGACCACCAATATTCTTGAAATAATCCCATGCCTCGTGCATTCAAGACATCCGTGAGATGTATCACGGCATCGCCAAACATGACGGGCGAACCTTGGGGGCGTGGTTGCAAGGCAAACATGCCAAACCCCCCGTTGGAGGATGGGGCCATGACGACGCTGCAATCTTGTGGAACATTGTACTTTGTTGATCCTTCCTGTATACACTGATCTTGATTAGCTGTGTCAGCAGCTGTAGTGACCGAGAGAAGGAGCAACACAACCACAGCGCTGAACGACGACAAGAACTTCATTGACAACATCATCTTTGCCGACATTTTAAATAATTTGCAAATTTGAAATAAATTGCTTTTGAAATCT
The DNA here is from genome assembly GCA_032274145.1 of Herpochondria borealis. NCBI lineage: Eukaryota > Rhodophyta > Florideophyceae > Ceramiales > Ceramiaceae > Herpochondria > Herpochondria borealis. Next base: position 67 of record JAVCKV010416541.1, on the reverse strand, counting down.
GTCTATTTTGTGGCTGGGGCGCAGCGCACCATCCCTCAATTTCACACAGACAAGGAGATTTTTAAGA
>JAVCKV010416430.1:0-12571 GCA_032274145.1 Herpochondria borealis | reverse complement strand
CACCTATTCAGATCTCAGTCGTTGATGTTAAGAATTGGCAGCAGCGGGGCGAGCACAATGAGCTTGAAGCCAATCAAGTTCAGGTCTCATCATTGATTGTTCTGACGCATCTCAAAGGCATACTTAATAACAGACGAGAACTCGTTGTTGGCGAGCTTAAAAAGCTTAATCCATCAGCCACTATTTTGAATGACGATGAACTCGATGTTGCTCTTCTTAATGAACTTTCACCCTCTAGAAATACTGCTAACAAACTAGATCATATAAAAACACATTGGTCTTCTTGCTCTGCTGACTTACCAGATTTACCAAACATCGCTAGTATTAAAAGGCTATGTAAGTTGTTGCCTGAGAGCATACTTCGTGTAAAAGGTTGCGTAAAAATTGGGAATGAGAAGAATCATACTTACTTTGAGCGTCTTCCCGATGGGGAGTTACATTTTAGGCCGTACAACGGTGTACCCGTTATGGGTTCAAAAATACTCATTGTTGGTCCAGGGAGTGAGTATGCGTTGCTTGAAAAAGTGATTGCTAGCGGTTACAAAAGTCAGCCCCAAATTTAATCATCCGAAAACCAGTGGCAACCTCAGGTCTTATCTTTTGCCTTTGTGGTAAAGCTATTATTAATGTATAGAAAAAAACAGACTACTCCCTATTTCGCTTTCTCATGGTATTAATTAAACCATTCCTCGTTATTGGTATTAGTTATTTAAATCTTTTTAAAACGCATTGTAATAACTAATGCTTTCAGTATTAATTATAAAATCTAAGATTCCTCCACGTTTTAAAATTCCTATTATGTAGCGCCCTTTAAAAAGCTGCATACATATGACAGTAATTTTAATCATAAGGTTAATTGATATATATACAGAGTATACAAACAACAATATACAGAATAGATATGGCGATATAAATAATTATTTTTAATCTTGGTATGCATAATTGTAGCCGGTTGCTCTACTACTTTTACTAAAAAATCTCTTCAGGTATTAGAGTATAAAACGGTTGCAAGTATGGCGCAGCATGCAAATTGCATTATTGTGGGTGATGTTTATGCTCAATATAATGTGTTAAAGATTATCCCTTTGGGTCAACAACAACAGCAAGTAATAGCTTTAAGACGCTGTATTTGATGACGTCGCATTTGATATAGGCACTAATGGTCTCATCAAGACATCAACCTTTTTTGTGATGATTCAGATAAAGCCTTAGGTGTAGCTTATCAATGTGTTTATGGGTAAAGGTGTGTGCGAAAATTCTAAATAAAGCATTAGTCATCTATTGAGTATGTTGCTTCATTAATTGGCTCAAGATTGAAACGGCGCGCCACATTTTTTTATAATCTGCATAGCTCTGGTGACAGATCGATTCATTCTATTTTATGCTTGATTAATTTTTGAGGGTTATAAAAATGATTAAGCGGGCCATTGCCTTCTCCCGTTTTTACGTCTTTACCGTGTTCGATCGCTTGATGAATATACACATGTGCATGTTGCACAGCTTCTTTTATCGGATAACCAATCGCCCGGTAAGCAGCAATAGCAGATGATAAAGTACAACCTGCTCCATGGATATTATGAGTTGATATGTAGTCCGATTTAAACAGGACTTCTTTACCCGACTGATCAATATATAAATCAAAGACGGTATCGCCGAGCAGGTGACCACCTTTTAATAATACAGCCTCGCAGGCAGTTTGCAGTATTCGGTGGGCAGCCTCTTTCATGTCACCCACATTCCGAATCATCAGACCGCTTAATAAAATAGCTTCATCAATATTGGGCGTCAGTAACGTAGCCAACGGAAATAAATATGTCTTTAAGGCATCAATGGTCTCATTTTCTATTAAAATATCTCCGCTGGCAGCCACCATTACCGGATCAAAAATGACGGCGATCGTTGGATATTGTCGCAGTGTCTCGGCAATAATTATCGCAAGCTCTTTATTATGTATCATGCCAATTTTAATAACATCTGGCCGAATATCATCCATCACTACTTTAATCTGATCGCGTACTACTTCGGCAGGAATACTATGAATACCTGTTACTCCTAGCGTATTTTGTACCGTAACGGCAGTAATCGCACAAGTCGCAAAGCATCCCAGTGCTGATATCGTTTTGATATCTGCCTGAATACCAGCACCTCCGCCACTGTCGGAACCCGCAATGGTTAGTACAGAGGGATATTTAAAGATCATATAAAATGGCTCTAGTTGTTTGAATTATATTGCTAATGGCACAGTGCGCCTTACAAAACCTGTTCTTATAAAGCGTCAAAATGGATTGGGGTGTTAACCAGCCCAATCCATGTGCGGGCTGTTTAGCGGTGGATGTTTATCTGCTATTGATTGAGCTGACCACTTATACAGAAGACACGAGCTCTCTAAGATCATATAGTGTCATAGAAGGTCACGGCAAACCAAGGCGTGGAGTGGGGCCTCTCTGGTGGTCTGTTTAGAGGTGATCATGAGGAGCAGCTAAGATGGGACATGCCGCCGACCTCAAAGAACTCAGAGGGCTTCAGCTTATAGTATTTCTCCTCTACTTCCTTCGATTGCTCAGTGTATGGCTGTGTCATGACTTTCTGCAGCTCTTGGATGAGAGAGTAGTTACCTTCATTTGCTTGCTGATAAGCTGGCACAAGGCTCCACTCTCGCAAACTGTATTTTGGATTAGCGAGTTTCATCTGCCTAGAGATGTCGTCACGGGATAGGGAAGAAGCAGTGCTTGCATTTATCGTGTTGTCACTGCTGATGAGTGATTTCCATGTTGTGAGCCACGCTGACCAGCGCTGGTCGATGCCTTTGGAGTCTGCATTATAAGCCGAGTTCTTGTAAAAGCTTTTTTTGAGTGGATCAATGTCGTCAGGGATCATCGAAAGCTCACGAAAGAAGAGGGTATAATCGACAGAGGTTTGCTCCATTAGCGTTCCGAGCTCACTGAGTAATGTCGTGTGAAATGCCGCGTTAAAATTGCCAAGCCCTAGCTTGGCTGCCCACATTGTCTCCATTTTCGTCTGCATCATTTGCTAAAAGCTATTTATAATCTTTTCGAGCTGATACAGATTGTCTTGATGCGACAGCAACGGCTGTAAGGCTTTACAAAATGATTGAAAGTTACGTTCTGCAGCTGCTGGTTGGTTTAAAAACGAGAAGTGATGTCCACCACCTGTCCATGGCTGATATTGTGGGTCAAACAACTCACAAAATCCGAATGGGCCATAGTCGAGTGTAAATCCTCCCGCTGCGCAATTGTCGCTGTTAAAATTGCCCTGGCAGTAGCCGACGCGGATCCAGTTTGCCACCAGTGACGTGAGGCGACTGCGGAACTCACCTGCGAGCAACATTACTTTTTCGGCGGTGGTTAAATTCTTGTCGATGACGTCGCCGTATTCGCGGTCAATCAAGTGCAGCACAATTTTCTCGAGCTCCTCCAGTGCTTTTGGATGTTCATGTTTGCGGGCGCGGCGAGCGAAAAGTTCGATTTGGCCAACACGAATAAACGATGGTGCAACGCGCGTCGAGATGGCGACAGCCTCCGATACAAGCATGTCGGGATCCTTCGAGTACGAGCCCTCGGAATACCAAGGCCGCTTGACCTTTTCTGTTTTTGAGGTGTACAAACTCAAAGACCGTGACGTTGGTACTCCGAGCGCGTGCATGTGCTCTTGCGCCAAAAACTCGCGAATACTTGACCGCAAGACTGCACGACCGTCGGCACCCCGACAGTATGGCGTTCGGCCTCCACCTTTTAACTGCATTTCCCAGCGGTTGCCATTGATGACGGCTTCAAACACCGAAACTGCGCGACCGTCGCCGTACCCGTTGCCTGTTTGAAAAGGGCACTGTTGAGTGTATTCGGTGCCAAAGATAGAAAGCGCATAGCCACAGGCCCAACCGACCTTTCTCATCGGTTCTGGTACTTGCGAGATGTCGCCGGAGAACATGCGGACAAAGTCCTCCGACTGCGCCAAGCTATCGGCGAAGCCCAGTTCGCGAAATAAATTTTTGCTATGCGAAACGTACTCCGGGTCTTCAATTGGCGTGGGCTTAACTGGAACAAAGTGGCCCGTAAAGACTTGTCGAGGCAAGTGGTCGACGCCGTCAGCTTTCGCGTCGTAATCGCAGTTGAGAGTGCCCATCAGCGAGTAGTTTGCCAGTTTTGCGAGATCGTCGAAGGTCGTTACAGTCGGGGAGGTCTCAAAGGGCAATCGGTTTGTCATAGCGTTAACTCATGGCTTGATTAGAGCGGCTGTATTGTGCCGCATTGTTCATCGTATTTATAATATCACCGATTTTTACTGCAAAGTTTTTTATCGGTTCTTGTTAGGCATTGCTTCTAGTCACTCATACCCTCGGTGCTCTGTGGGGTATGACATTTTTTGGAGGATGTTGTTCTTGAAATTAGTTTTTTTGCTTATCAGGGGGTTACTATCCTATGCCAACATACAACCCAAAGCGGTAGGTTTTAAATTTGAATATCTTCAATTAATAAAAGACGATGGTAAAGGGTTAAATCCGACTTTTAAAAAGGGATTCCTTTAGCCTGCATCTTAGGAATATAATGCTAACTCATTGATTTTTATACCTAACAATATATGATCTCAGCAAAGGTATTGAACGCGAGGGCAGCGAATTGGCTCTTTTTTGCAAAACACAGTTTGAGTGAGTGCTTATAAGCGATTTTCACGAGCTAATACATGATTCAGTGAGCAATACAGTATGTGCGAATTACTTGGAATGAGTGCCAATGTTCCTACCGATATCTGCTTCAGCTTTGCAGGCCTCAGCCGCCGTGGTGGTGAGACTGGCCCGCACGTAGATGGATGGGGCATTGTGTTTTATGAGAAGAGTGGCGTTCGAGAGTTTAAAGACTACATGCCAAGCAGCCGTTCGAACCTTTCAAAGTTTTTAAGCGAGTACCCAATCAAAAGCCACACTGTAATAAGCCATATTCGTCAAGCGAATGTGGGTAGTGTTGGGCTCGAAAACACACATCCATTTCAGCGCGAACTATGGGGGCAAGCATGGAGCTACGCGCATAATGGCCAAGTCCCCTGTGCCTCGACCTTAGAAAATACACGATTTTCCCCCATTGGCACAACCGATAGTGAGCGCATATTTTGCTGGCTAATGGATTCCTTAGCGGAACGCTTTGCAGCACCACCGGAGCCTGAGGTGTGGGCGGAGTATTTAAGCGGTTTGTGCGAATCGATAAATGCACGCGGTGTATTCAATCTATTGCTAACTAACGGTAATGCACTATTTACCTTTTGCTCTACTAAATTATGTTGGATCACTCGACGCGCACCTTTTGGCGTTGCCCACTTATCTGATAAAGACCTTAGTATCGATTTTTCAGAAGTGACTTCAGAGCACGATATTGTAACCATGATTGCCACTCAAGCGCTTACCCACAATGAGACTTGGCATACAATGGTGCCAGGAGAATGTCGTCTATTTTTGGCGGGTGAAAGTGTTTGGGAGCGCAATACTACTGCGGTTTTACATGCGAGTGTCGTCTAAAACGATGTCATCATAATAAGTAGATGAAAATAGGGCGCAGCCACACTTAATATATAAAATCCAATTCTAAAGAAGCTATTAAAATTCAACCTAAATTGCAGAAAAAATAATACAACAATAAATAATTGTGATTAGAGTCATTTACGAACATTGTCTAAATTAATGGGTTTAAGAAAATGTGTTGAAGGCTGGATATCACACTATAAAAGTATAAGTGTTAAAAAATGAAGGTTAGTTGTTGGATAGTTAATTTTCGACATGCTCTACAGTCGCAATAATGACTCTAACGTTTTTTAGTGAGTAGTGAGATTATCCGTCGATGTATAAAAATGCAGAGTCATCAGTACAAAACCTTATTGTTTTTGAATTAAAAAAATGCCCGCCATAGACGGACATTTTAACGTCAATTAATTATTGATATTAAAGCTTTGAAAAAGCCTCATCAAAATCTTTTGCGGCCGCATCAGTAAATACGAAGTTATTGCGAATATATTCCAAGGTTCTCTTTTCAGTGTCAGTCACGCCTTGGCCGTCATTAGCAGATTTGAATAAATCAGCTACTTCATCTTTTGAAAGTTTACCTTCACCTTTGCCAGTAGTATGTTTTTCTGCCAAGTCCAGCAACTCTTTCTCATACTTAACACCATCAATACTTTTATAAGCCATTTTGTTATTCCTCAAAATTAATTTATTTAAACAGTGAACGCTGATACTACGTTGGAATGCAATGATCCACAAGATAGTAGAAGGTGTTTTTAATAGTTTTTTTATATTCAAGCTTGAGATTCAAAATTATAACGAAAAGACCTATTTATTTTGTGCAAAGTAGAATATTCATGGCACCCACTTGATCTAGTCAACAATGAAGAAGTTTTCCCCTGAAAAGGGCATAACAAGCTCAAAATTTGTTAAGCGATCTAATCGAGATGGAGTATTATATAGGTTGTAAAGAGAAGTTATTGTCTGGACCCTAAAATGTAAAGTGAATCCGTAGCAAAATCAATTCATCCGCTCGATTTCTTAACGGCTGGTGTTTTCTCGAGAAGTAATAATGATATGAAACAAGAGTCTAAAAAGGCGAATAAATTCATTGAACAGATGTTTGAATTTATTAATCCGAAAAAAAATCACGATCTTAATACGGCGTTCGAATATCAACTCAACACCTTACCCACCCTTTGGATGTTGGGTAAAACTGGTGCCGGAAAATCATCAATCGTACAACATATTACCGGCAATAGTGCAGTAGAGGTGGGTAATGGCTTTAAGCCCTGCACACAGACCGCACATAGCTTTGACTGCCCTACAAACACACCGATTTTACGATTTTTGGATACCCGAGGGTTGGCCGAAGTCAATTATGACCCAGCAGACGATATTGCAATCTGTAAAGATAGAAGCCATGCCATCATGGTGGTAATGAAAGCTGAGGAGTGCGAGCAGAGCAGCCTGATTTTGGCGCTTAAAGCGATTAAAAAAATCGACTCAAAGCAACAACTATTGCTAGTACACACCGCAATTAACAACATTTTAGATATCGCACAGCGCGATAAGGCGATAGCGTTCAATCAGCAACAAATAGAGACGGTGTGGGGTGTGTCGTTACCTAGCGTAAAGATAGATCTTTCGTTAGATACTGTTGCCAATACTGGTTTAGTCGAGCTTAAGTCGGCCCTCGTGGAGTTGCTGCCTTCACTGACCCATTATCTTCACGAACAAGCGCATAACGGCAAAGAAGAGCAAAATTTTCTCAAACTCAAGACCGAAATTCTCTGGTATGCCGGGGTCGCTGGCGGTACCGGCGCGATTCCTGGCGTTGGCATAGTATCGGTGCCGGCTCTTCAAGGAAAAATGCTGCACAGCCTAGCAAAACAATATGGTATTGAATGGAATAAGACAGAATTTCTCGAATTTGTAGGCGCTATGGGTTCAGGTTTTGCTCTTCAATACGCCAGTGCATTCGGCACAAGAGAGCTTGCTAAGTTTATCCCTGTTTATGGGCAGACGGTGGGCAGTGCAACTGCCGCTGCGTTGAGCTTTGCAACAACCTACGGCATTGCCCGCGCCGCATGCATGTATCTCTATCACAAGAGTCGTGGCGAAGTCGTTGACCGCGAAGAACTCAAAGCTGTATTTCAAAAAGCGCTCAATATAACTCCTTATCATAACAACAGGAAGCCAAAACAATGAGTCGGTTGGTTAAGCTGAGCAAACTCGCAACTAAAGCCTCTTCCAAGCTGCTTTTTCTTATGCTGCTGTTCTTTTTAATACCATTTTTAGTGCTACTGAGTTTTGGTATTATCTTTATTTATCAAAATGACCTGATGCTACTCTTTATTGGGTTTATTCTAGTCTTAACGGCTTTGTCCGTATTTATTCATTATCTTTTATCGCTTTCCCATACAAGCACTGGGGAGGGTGACTTCGCCGATAAAATTGATATGCTGCAACGCCCTGACTGGACGGATAATGATTGGACGGCATGGTCAAGTATATCGTCAGACATTAATCATCATATGTCTCAAGATCCTGACTGGGATAACCTAAAAGCACTCTCGATTGATATTCTTAGCAAGGTATCAAAATTCTATCGCCCTAAGCAAAGTGATAGTGAATATGCCTTCACGCTGCCTGAAATTTTATTAATTATTGAGAAGGTAAGTTTTAAATATCGTAAGTTCATTTTAGAGAACGTTCCTCTGTCTGAAAATATTAACTTTTCTACCGCTAAAAAGGCTTACATTTTAAAAAATAAAGCGGAGAAGTTTATGCCACTTTACGACTTGTACCGAGCGATTCGACTATTTACTCCCGTCGGTATTATCTCTGAACTCCGCGGTCATATTATTAGTCATGTTTTTGACGATGTGAACAATTCACTACAAATTAAATTGAAAAGAAAGTTGATGGAAGAAGTCGCTGAAGTGGCTATTGATCTTTACAGCGGAAGATTCAAGGTTTCCGATGCCACATTAAAGCCCAGTCTAGAAGCACTTAAAGATAAGACGCGCGAAGCGGTACCTGTCGATCCATTAAGGGTGCTACTCATAGGGCAGCAAAGCTCCGGAAAGTCTTCTGTGGTCAATGCCTTAGTTGACGATATGGTCGCTGAAGTTAGCGCAATTCCCTCTACGGATACATTGACTGTTTATTGCTGTAAGGTCGAAGATATCGATATTCTTCATCTCGTCGACGCGCCAGGTATCGATGGTAGCAATAACACCTATCAATTATTGCTCGAACAAATGACACAAAGTGATTTGATACTTTGGGTATTAAAAGCAAATCAACCCGGCAGACAAATAGATACTGAACTGATCGATAAATTTTATGCATTTTATAAGTCGCCAGAAAACCTAAACCGCAAAAAGCCGCAGCTAATGATGCTCCTTAATCAGGTGGATAGATTAAAGCCTACCAGCGAATGGTCTCCTCCTTATGATCTCACAGACACCACATCGGCTAAAGCGCAGATCATAAAAGCTGCACTCGATTACAACCACGTATTGTTCCCCCACGAGGAAATACTACCCGTTTGTTCATCGAAGGATCGTGGTCAATACAACATTGATGTTGTTAAAACAACCATTAATAAGCACTGTGAATCAGGAATAAATACGCAATTAAATCGGAGGAGAAATGAACAGGGAGAAGGGGGTCTAAATCTAAAAGCCAACCTTACTCGCTTGTCTAATCTCAGTGGACAACTATTTAAGTGGGTGCTCCCAAGAGATTGAGCTAAAAGATATGTGGTAAATATATACAAGACAAGGTTGTTGGAGAGCTTTGAAAAATGGTTTAAGTCCATTGATACCAATTTAAAAATTATGAGGATAGACATTTTTATATAAATACTGTCTTCTATAGCGCACGAGTCAGCCACTTAAGTTTCTCAAGCTGGAATAACTTTATGTCACAATATGGTTCGCAGCGATGGGTAATGTTTATTATTTCCCAGTTGCTACTGATCCAGGTCAGGCAATGATTTCGTGTTGACAAGCTGGATTTTTTACAATTGTAGATACAAAAATATAAATCAATGAAGCCTGCCTCCGTTGAATCAGGCTTTAATTTTAAAATGTACTAAAAACTTTTACTGTTACATCGGGGCTATACAAAAATTCTTAATATATTGTATGGCCTTTTTCAAATAAAAAAATTTAACGATCGCAATATTTTTTTGTATACCGGTTGTCGATGATCAAAACATACCGATTAATAATAAATTATAGACATATACGATAAGTAATTCAGGAGCGCCGTGAAAGTCATGCTTGGTCAAAATTAATTGACTATTAATGGGCTCGCGTCTAAAATTTAATCACTATGCACGAACAACTAACTCTTAAATTGGATATATACCAATGATTTGTTCACTTCAGAATAGTTTTTGCCATTCGAGAATGGCCACATCAATTACCTTTAAAATCTACCCTATATGTTATTAAAAGACGAACTGTTGCTCGAAATAATTGATCAGCTACCCATTGCGGTGTTTGCGAAAAACCCTAATGACAATTATAAATTTGTTATTTGGAACAAGGCGATGGCCTCTCTGTTTTCAATATCTCAAGAAAAAGTCATTGGGACTACTGATTTTGATTTTTTCGATGATATTGAGGAAGCCAAAGCTTTTAGAAAAATTGATGAAGATGTTATGGCGCAGGGTCATGTTATTGACGTAGAAGAAGTCGTTTCTACCTTAAATGGAGAGATTATTTGCCACACTCTAAAACTGCCCTTACAGCTTGCTGATGGTCGGCAATTATTGGTAGGAATAATTGATGATATAACCGAAGAAAGCACTAATAAAAAACAACTAAATGAATACCGCAACGACCTAGAATTGCTTGTAAAGAAGCGTACTCTCCAATTACAAAACCTAGCTAATCTTGATTCATTAACAGGGTTAGAAAATCGTAATTTTTTACTTTCAGAGATGAAAAAATTAATTGAAGATCGTCCGCTTTCTCAACAGTTTGCGGTTATTTTTATTGATCTTAACGGGTTCAAGTTGCTAAATGATAGCTACGGCCATCGCTTAGGAGATGAGTTATTATGTCTGGTTGGTCAGCGACTTAACGCATTTAGAGACAAAGCCCCAATAATTGCTCGCTTAGGTGGCGATGAATTTGTGCTCATTGTCGAGACTGGAGATGCCCAAGCTTTAGGACGCATAGCTAAGTCTCTATACGAGGCCATTTCTTTACCTTATATGTTACGTAGTCGAAGTTTTCAAATCACCTGCTCTATTGGAATTAGTATATGGCCAGGCAATGGCGACGAAGCCACGTTGTTATTACAAACTGCTGATATGGCAATGTATAATGTCAAACACCTAAAATCTAAAAGTATGTACTACCAGTTTTACGACGCAAAAATGTTAGCCCTTAGTCAGCGTAAGCTCGAGCTACAACAAAGTTTACATAACGCAATAATTAAGAATGAATTATATCTCGTTTTACAGCCTCAATTTTCATTGGATGATCAATGTAATCTATGCGGCGCAGAAGTTTTATTGCGCTGGCAATCAGAAAAATTTGGTTTAGTTTGCCCCTCAGAATTCATTCCAATTGCTGAGAAATCAGAGTTAATGCTATCGATTAGTACTTGGGTATTACAACAAAGCTGTTTGTTAATCAAACAGCTGCAGGCACAGTTCACCAACATACCAAGAATTAGTGTCAACTTGTCTGGCGATGAAGTTAGTATAGGTTTAGCTAAACGAATAAACATGCAATTAGAACAGTGTAAATTTTTAGCACAGACGCTAACGTTAGAAATTACAGAGGCACAGCTAGTCAATTTTAACGATGCGATAATTGCAGAGTTAGAACAGTTACGACTTCAGGGGTTTAGAATATCACTCGATGATTTTGGTACGGGTTATTCTTCTATGTCATATCTATCTTCATTAGAGTTTGACGAAATTAAAATAGATCGATCTTTCATTAAAAAATTAAATAACGATAAAAAAACATTACTGCTTGTTCGGGCTATAGTCAGTATGGCGAAAGCTTTAGGCAGTAAAGTCGTAGCCGAAGGCGTTGAAACAACAGAACAGTTTACTTGTCTGCAAGACATGGGGGTAGATACAGTGCAAGGGTTCTTACTCGGTAAGCCAATGGGTTATGAAGAATTTTCTGCCAATATAAGTTCAGGTAAATATAAAATATCGAACACAATTCCTAAGATTAATTCGTTAAATAACTAATTCTTTAGAGTGATCAACGAATATAATAATTTGCAGAAAATATTGCAACGAATTAAGTGCTAATAATTTGAAAAATGCTTAACTCTTTAGATGTAGATGTAGATGTAGATGTAGACAGAAAGCGCACATAATAAAAATTACGCTTTACATATCTATGTCAGCTAGGGTAATCCTTTACATACGCTACCACTGAAAAGTGGTTGATGCCCAGTCAGAATGCCATAGGGCTTCATTGAACGTATCGCCTTGTGCCGAGGGTCTAAGCTTGATGCCATTGATCAGATAAAGAGTGTTTTTTTCAAGATTTTCAAATAAAACCTTACCGTTACTATCCGTTGTCATTTTTTGAACAGAGACATCAGGTGAATTTTGTGCAGGTTTGGCAAATAACTTGACAGGATAGTTAGCAGCGGGTTTGTTGTTTATCTGTAGAGTGCCCCGCAAATTATTACCGTCGCGGGTCAATAGCCATTCGAAGTTGAGCCCAACTAAGCTATCTTGCCATGCATGCGCTTGGGTCGAAATCAGAGTTTTCGTAAAGCGTCGATAACTCTCAAAGATCTTACCCGATGGTAGCTCTGTCGGCTCAATGAATTGATTGGTTAGGTTTTCTTTTTTAACGAATGTAAAAAAAGCGTCGTAGCTTTTATACTCAACAATAAAATCTACGGATTCTGTAACTCCGATTGTGGTGCCCGGCCCGGTGTTAAATGTTAACGTTGGTTTAGCCGCAAACCTCGGATTGAGTTCTGATAGTTTGCCTTGTTTGTGTATGCCTACGTAAGACGACATATCGGGAATATAAACAGAGGATTGCCCTTGAAACTCAG
>JAVCKV010416319.1:0-12572 GCA_032274145.1 Herpochondria borealis | reverse complement strand
GCCCTTTTCCTCTTACTTGGCTTCTCAGGGGTGACAAGTCTTGGTTCGCCCTTCGGTGTAGCAGCAGGTTTTTTTTTGGAATCTTCATTGTAGAAGTCTTTGGTGTCAGCCACCTTCCACATGTAATACGAAAACAACGAACGGTAGGGTGCATAGGGCTTGGTGGCCTTCATAATCTTGTCCACATCCTTCTTCGGGCAGAGCGAGCCCTTGTTCCCGCTTCCCTTCATTGAAAAGTGCTTGGCAATCCCCTTTCGGACTCCGAGATCTCCCAGCGGTAACACATCGGGGCGCTCGAGGTAAAACAAGAGGAACATGTCACAAGACCATGGACCAATTCCGCGAACCTTGAGGAGGGACTCTCGTACCTCTTGTTCAGAAGCCGTTTGGAGAAACGAGTCATGCAGAGTTCCATCTTCAAAGTGCTGCGCTAGATCAGCAATTGAACGAGCTTTTGCGCCCGATAAGCCAGCAGGTTTCTGCAAACTGGTCGTAATATCCTTCTCGGCGAGCTCAAGAACAGTCTTTGGCGTTAGCGACGGTTTGGTTGTTTCCAACAATCTTCTCCAGACTGTCTGAGCGGCAGCACCAGCAAGCTGTTGGCCAGCCACGATGCGACAGAGGGACGCAAAGCATGTGGTGGGATTCTTCATGTTTGCAACTGCATCAGTTTGGGTTTGGTGGCGGCACTTGATGGACTTGTAGACCATGGGGGCACCACTGTGTTCAATAATGGGCTGCAACCTGCTACTGTCCACCGTGACAACGTGAGATAGTCCCTCTCGCAGGCACCAGCCTCCTTTTGTAGCAGTGCTATCGATACCGGCATCGTTAAGAAGCTTGGACACTACAAGGTCGGGCGACTGAGTAGTACAAACACTCTCCAGCGAAGATGTGTCGGTTGTCGTGTCAGCCAATGATCTCTTACGAGTAGCTACCATTGTATTCCTTTTCTCGGGTATGAGTCTGCTCGCTCTTGTCGTCAAACGATGGATGTTTGATCTCGGGTACATCAAACAAAAGCAACAAGCGGCGATGTGGGCTGTTATTAAATGCATGCCCTCGGATGTTTGAAGATGCGTTGAAATCGCTGATATCATGCAGACGCGAGGTCGACACGAAAGCTAAAACACAATGAAACCTCTCGAGATCTTTCTCGAGTTAGTTGAAAATACATGAACATTACTTCGCGTATTTAAGATGATGTTGTGCCTTTCTAGGTGTAGTTGTCTTTGGCGAATTCGATGAGTGTCGTCATTGCTGGTCCACCGGCTGCTTGATTGTCACCAGCCGTGTTGTATCCCGGACTCTTGGAGGCGCTACTCTGCACTCCAATAACGCGAGGAAACGTATCAGTTCCAAACCATCCCCACATTGGACCACCGGAATGGCCACCTTCGCTGTCGATGAAGTGGCCCATAACCAAGCCAACATATCCGTTGTTAGTGTGGCTTTCAGTAGTCCACATTGCACCGTCGTAGGTGACTACAGGTCTTTGGGTTCCTGTGAGCCCGCCCGGGTAGCCAACATTGTCCCAATAGTTTCCATTGTTCCACCTAGTATTGTAGGTCTCATACCCAACCCATCCAGTGGAGTCACCCATGTACCTATCGAGAATCAAAACTGCATAATCAAACGCAACTTCATCGTTGAAAAATCCATCAGCCGTATTGACCACACCAAAATCGACGATATCAGTCACGTAAGCAACCCCAAAAGGAGCATAACCGTCGTAGTACTGAGGAGTGAAGGTCATCGTGCCAGAGCCGATGCAATGCGCAGCAGTCAACACGTGACGGCGTCCAATCATGGTACCCGTGCATCCAGTGGATACACGCCCAGTTGTACTCCATGGGTAGGAAGTGTCAAAGAAGACTTGGCGATCGTCGGCCCCAAAAACGTTGCGGTTGGAGGCATCTGTTGCTTCAGGAGCCTCTGGACGGGCAGGATGAATAGGCAAGTGATCTGGAGCAAACCCCCCAGAATCTCTCTTCTTTTCCTTGACATCGCCATCATCAGTCCATTCAGAGTCCTTCTTGGTACGAGTCATCTCGACATCCATCGAAGTGATTTTCCTGACCTTGGGGATGATTTGTGGTGCAAGATTGCTGCCTCGCAAGCTGAATGGAGCTTCGACAATAATGGTACCGGAATCGTCGAAGCGGAAGGAGACTCCATCCTTGCTGTTGAAACGACCAAGCTCCACGACAACGGGGGCGGTGGTCTCGGACACCGGAGGCCTATCTTCCATAGTTCTAACGAGCTTGGTGGTCTTGGGAGTCGTCGGCTTCTCGTCATCAACAGCAACTGGCTTGCCGTGAGCTGTAGTTAGAAGAGCAGACAAGAGGAGGAATGCACCAAGTTTGGTCATGATTGGAGAAAGGGGGGAAAGTTGGGTCTGAGCGATTACTTGAAAGTAAAAATATTGAAAGTAAAAATATGGGAAAAACAATCTTCCAGGAAAACCTGGGTACCAGGAAAGGTGCGTTCAGTCCTATCATACACAATGTAAACGTGCAGAAGCACGTCTACTGCCATGACAATTTGAAGACAGGAAGAATGTGAGACACTTCATCGACTAGGTCTAGAGCAGATGAATCCATCCTCTACTCCGACCAATCGTCTAAGTATCTTTGTATGTAATATGTGCAACACATCTCCAGATGTCGTCCAGAGTGGCACTTTTCCTTCATGTACGAGCACTTCAAGAACGGTATCTGTAGTCACAAGGTGCGTGACGCAGAGGCTACACGAAAAAGGGGGTTCAGACAGTCGTGTAAGCATGCGCTCTAGCGCACGTTTAAAATGTCATTTTGTCCGTCAAACACTGCTCAGGACCATCGCAGTCACAGATCGAAGAGATTTGTACCCATGACGTGGATAGAATCTACTCTACATACAGTAGAGTCTAGTGGCGAAGCCCAGAGAAACTTCCTGCGCCTGCCAGTATGTATAGTTGGTTCTGATTAGACATCGTGGCAGCGCCGGCCACGTTCGTTGCCAGGAACTATCGTTAGTAGAACCATCAAAATTGATGTGGTGGGCATCGTTTTGCATATTCTGGCACCCGATCAGTTATGGATTAAGCCCTGGCGTGCGTACAAGAAGCTGGATCCTGGCTGCTGTTTTGCAGCTGTACGGCACGGCAGAACCGCTATCAGGCGAAACCCAAGTTGCAGTGGACTCTTTCTCAAATTGTTCTTAGTCGTTCGCGCATAGGCGATGGTGCCACCTGTTGCGGCAGGTGGGACATCACGATCAAAACAACGACCACCTTCTTCGTTTTGAAGGTACTTTTGCTGCCGTATCTGTATCCGAGGAAACGGCTTTCTGGGGCCGCGCCAATGAGAATATTGAATATCGTTTTCTGCTGGCCTCTGAATTTTCACCCATTGTTCCTGACGACGACTTGTGCATGCTGTCGCTTTCCAGCTCATCGCTATCAAAATCGGCCCCACCCAGCATAGTGTTTTCAAGGAAGACAATTGATCGACGGGCGCGCGCTTCTCGAAGCTCTCGTTTCTTAAAGATTGAAGGTCTTGTTGGCCTCTTCCTCGAAGGAGGATCTTCTCCGATGGATTTGTCAGTTTTTCTTTCATCGTCATCTTCGATCGACGGTGCTGGTGAAAGCTTCCTGGATGGACGATATACTTCGACGGGTTTGTGCTGGCTTTCAGCTTCAAGTTCGGCAGCATCCTCCAATTCTATCTCTCGATACAATTCGGCAAATTCCTTCGGGTCCAAGAGAGTTCTGGCTGGATCTACTAGAAAAGATACGGATCGACTTGCTTTCTGTTGCTGCTCACCCGATTTTTTCAACGACGTTGCTCGATCTGGAATTGCGCCCAAACCATGGTCACTGGACTGTCTTACGGTGGTGGATGCTCCGGATGACGAACCATGCCCATCGTCATCAGCCTCATCGCTGTCAATATTGCCAACAACACTGTCTTCATCTTGTCCACTAGTATTGCCGATGTCGTCTGGCACATCTGCTCCTGTCTCTTCGTCGATACCTAGAGGAGAGGTCCTTTCAAGGTCTGATGCTGGAGCGAACTCGTCGCTCTCGCCTTCATTTTCAACAACATGATTAGCAATTGCGTCAGCAAGTGCCTTAACTTTTGCTTCGTGGGCCTTTACTTTCTCCTCCCGTTGTTTTTTCTTCTGTAGACGTTGTGCTGCCTCATTCGAGTAAAAGATAATTTGCTTCAGGATTTGAAAGGAGTTTAACTGAGGGTTGCGGCCTTTGAGTGCACTATATCTGGGCCGTCCAAAGATGAGGAAGTTCCAGAAACCTTGTAGAGGTAGAAATATCTTGATGAGCAGAGCCAACGGAAAATAGAAGCTCCGATGCTTTTCAGTTGTAGGCTTTGGTCCAAACAATGTCGAAAGTCCAAAGCAGCAGTACGTCAAAGTGAACGCAATGATATATAAAAATGCTTGTATTGCTGTCTCCTTGGTCTTCTCCATTGACTGATTGTTGTGGGTCCACCGTCTACTCGATCGTAACTCAAGCTTCCGAACTGTCAGATATGTGAGTATGCAGGAAATAGTTACAGTTGAAGAGTAAACAAAGTAGGGAGCATTGGTGATCCAGAGCCAGAGCAGATAGTTTTCCCCTCTCTCGCACTCGATTTCCTCTCGTCTCAAACAGTCTGCTGGATAAGCGTTGATAAAACACCAGCCGATGAGGACATTAGTCGGATTGTACATACCGAGAACGAGCATAGCAGATGCAAACACCAAAGGAAAGAGAAATGCGAGGCCGTGAACGAGAGGCTCAACTCGTTTTGCAATCGTTTCTTCTCTAACATCGTATCTTAAAATGAGCATGTAATAAAGACACATGAATGCGGCATAAAGTCCGGAAGATTGACCAAACTGAGTGATGAAACCGCTGGCCTCGCAGGTAGCCTGATTTCCGATCGCTCCCCATACCCCCGGCGTTCCTTTCGGGACGACCGCACCACTTAATGCGAGGTTTATCGAGAATATGAAGTCAATTGTACTATAGGCAAGAAGCAAGCGATGATAGACTCTTTGTAGCTTTCGCTTTCGGTCCGAAAGGATGATGTAGATGATCATCGCAGACCCAATTACTGATAGAGGAGCTGTTATTATTGGAATGATGCTCAGCATCTGTGACTGCATTGGCGAGTAGAGGTTATCTCGATAGTCCGACATTGTGATGCCCGTTGCAATGGATTATGCTATGGCCTTCATGGTGATCGCGTTGGTTGTTATGATGCCAATCTCAGACACATACATTCCAAATGAAAAAATTAATTTTGTCTCTTGACATTTTGGCTTGTTTTCGATTAGTTCGACTACACCAATTCTTGTCGCAACAAGACAATGATGATATCCCGCAAGCAAAGCGCCCCCACCTAATATCTCGGTACAGCTTTGAAGGCACCTTATCGTTTATTCACTAAAGAAGGGGCCTTCAAAAGTGTATTTGAAAAATAATCGAGATCGACTTGCGATGATAGGTACTACTGTGACAGTTACTAGTATGCCATACTACAGTACAGGTAGTAATCGGAGCATGAAAGAGGCATATCTCTGTCTCTAGTAGAGTAGCGCTACTAATAGCGAAATCAATGCTGTCGTACAGTTAGTTAGGTTGCTATGATGCCATCGGCAGAGCTGGTGGCCCGTGAGGTCGAAGTAGCGGTGCTCTCTCTAGTGCGAGTAGCAGTAGTGCGGTAAGGGAGCTACTACAGCACTGTACCAGCACACCTATCCCTTGGTAGTGTGTACTGTTACTCGCACCCACGTATCTTTCTTCTTTCCAAAACCCGTCAGGAGGGCAGACAGACCAACGATTTGTTCGCCCATGACATGAACATTCCGAAACAGAACAACCGTCAGAACAAAACAAAGAGAAGCCAAGCTACTGTACTATTGGTGCTAATCTCCTTTCTCGTTCCATACCGTCAGCCAGCCTCAGTTATAAGATAAGACAACACAATGGCGAAGAAGAAGGTTCTCCTCATGGGCAAAGCCCACTCGGGCAAGACGTCGATGCGCAGTATCATTTTTGCGAATTATTTGGCTCGTGATACGACACGATTGTCCCCGACTCTGGATGTCGAGCACTCTCACGTTCGCTTCCTCGGCGATTTGGTGTTGAATCTTTGGGATTGTGGTGGTCAAGACGCATTCTATGAATCCTACTTTGAACGAGACCGCGAGACGATCTTTCGATCCGTGGAACTCTTGATTTATGTGTTCGATATTGAATCGGATGATCCAGAAAAAGATTTCGATCATTTCTGTGGGGTCCTCGAAGCCATTGAAGAGAACTCGCCTGATGCTCGGATCTTTGTGCTTGTTCACAAGATGGACTTGGTGGCGGAGGAAGATCGTGAAGAAATTTTGGAAGATCGAAAGGGACTGATTGAAGACACGTGTGTCAATTGTGGGGTTGAGAGTTTTCAATGCTTTGGAACCTCCATCTGGGATGAGACTCTCTACCGAGCCTGGTCGGAGATTGTCACCAACTTGATCCCTAACATTGGTATCTTGGAGACCCACCTCAACAACTTTTGTCGTGTCAACGATGCGGATGAAGTTGTCTTGTTTGAGCGAGCCACCTTTCTGGTTATTTCTCATGCACAAGCGAGCGACGTTGTTGCTGCGAATTCTATCGAGGGCGTCAAGCCTCACGTGAAACGCACGCCTCACTTTGACGCGCACCGTTTTGAGAAGATATCCAACATTGTGAAGCAGTTCAAGCTCTCGTGCGGAAAGGCTCAGTCTCAGTTCCAGGGAATGGAGGTTCGAAACTCGAGGTTCTCTGCGTTCATCGATGCCTTTACCGCCAATACGTACATTATGGTGATTGTCTCCAACCCCAATGTTCACTGCGCGGCCACGGTGCTCAACATTCAGAACGCACGAGCTCACTTTGAACGTTTCATTCCTAGATTGGCGTAAGGTCCACACACTGTGCATAGCAGAAACTAGATGGGATACAACTAGAGAAACTACAGCAGATTTTGATGTTAATGAAACTCGTTACGATATCTGGCCAGTATGCTGGTCTAGTAATTCTTCCAGTTAAATGGTTTTGTAATAGTGGAATGACCAGTAGCTGTTGGAGTGCGAATATTCACTGGAGCCGGTGGAGCAGGTTGAATTGGGTGCATTCCATATCTCTGCACTTCCTTAGCATTCTCATTGTATCCCATGAAACGTCCTCGCGTGTCTTGCAACACCACCAGGGTAGCAAAGGTGAAACCAATAGCCGCTGCTGTACCAGCTGTAGGCAAGCGCACGGGTCGGCCACCAAGGTAGCCATACACCCAACTACCACTGGTCACGGCACCAACCATGACATAATCGCGGAATCGCATCGATTTGATGCAATCATCGACAGTAGGTTCCGGGTTCACCACCGGCCATGATGGATCAGAGAATGGCATCGTTCACGTCCTGCAGGAAAGAGCATTGAGAGAATGAGTTCCACAGGCACCAACAATCCTGGACAACACGTAGACTACAGTATCAAAGCTACGATGATTCCGATGGATCGATTGATTCGGTTGTTTTCACACGCAATCTTCATCCTTTTGAATCCAGAGTAAAGTACATTGCCTGTTGGACTTCTACGCAACTCAGGGTTGCATCAACATACCTTGAATCGATTGAAAATCTGATAAAAGTAATGACAATCGTCGCTCTTCAACGAAGTGCGTTCACCATGTTGGTTCCCAAATCATAGTATCACGAGAAGGTTCGATTCCAGATTCCTTTTCAGCTTCTCTCTCAATAACGCCTATTTACCGGTAAGATCACCCCGTTTTATGACCGATGGCAACATCCACCATGATGTCCATGCTCTCAGGCCAAGGCTCCGAGAGTCAATCTCTCTTGCACCACATCGACATTCCCACTATCCCAGATGTCACCTCTAGTTTTGACGTCTCCAAGGAAAATTCTTGGAATTGCCTCCAGGAGGAGCAAGAGGACGATGAAGTCAGTTGCTCCGCAGATGAGGCCTTTGCACTCCATGTCAAGGACGACATGATCCTCCAAATGACACAAGCTCCTAGTGCCTTTAACGGGATATTTCACGATGAAACAGGTGGCGTAATCTGGGGAGCAGCCGTATGTCTGGCACGTCACTTGACGCCGGCGTTGGTGAAAGGAAAGCGTACCATGGAATTGGGCTGTGGAGGAGGAGCTCCGTCACTCGTGGCGTGCAAGTACGGAGCGACGCACATGGTGGCAACTGATTTTGAACACTCGACGTTGCAACGGATGGTACATCATGCAACCCGGAACGATTGTCCAGACTTGGAGGTGCGCTTTTTGGAGTGGGAACACCTGCCGGACGATGACGACTACAAAGCTGACATTGTCATGGCATCCGACGTCATTTATGGTCCTGCCAATATCCCCGCGTTCATTCAAACGGTAGACAAGTACTTGGCGACGATTGGTGGTGTGTTTTACTTTGCGACACGCAATGGACGACAAGGGATCGATGAGTTATTGCAGCGAATGCCAGAGGCTGGCTTTGTCGAGTCGGAACGAATACTGTGCGACAATGGTGGCGACACCATTGCTCGATGGCGAGGAGACCACACAATTTACGTGTTTGAACGGGAAAACTAGGTCGTCTGGAACATCGCCTACTGTAGAAACAGGTAAAACCCTTGCCTAAGTCAGCCATCGTGGGCATGCAGGTAAGGTGGAAAGTTTGAGCTTCGTGCACGCATGACATGATAACATGTATCTACGTCCAATGCGAGTTTGTTGAATGTTTGCAGCGAAGACCCTCGTTGATCCGCAATGTTCAACACAAAGAAAATTTAAAAACTAGTTGATCTGTAAAATGGCAGGCCTTCGTTGGCACGATACACAGAAATGAAACTGTGCCGTCTCTATCGTTGCATCTTAATGATACCCCGAAGGAGCTGCTTGACTGTATTGGTGAGACGAGTCTTGTTGTACACGTCTCCAGCTTGACGAACAACTTCGGCGGTTGTGGGGTATGGGTGAATGACTGCTGCCAAGCTCCCCAAACCCGTCTCCGATTGCATGGCGAGGGTGATTTCCGAAATCATGTTGCCGGCATCCTTACCCACAATCGAGGCACCGAGAATCTTGTCGGTCTTGGCATCCACACGAAAGCGAACGAATCCAACCCTTTCGTCATCGGTGATTGCGCGATCATTATCATGGAAACTCTTTTCAAAAATTCGGTATTCTACTCCTTTCTTCTTGAGATCTTTTTCATACAGACCGACACTTGCAATTTCGGGGCTTGTGAAGGTCGCGTAAGGAATCAACAGGGATGACAGTTTCTCACTGCCAAAGAAGAGTGCATTCTTTATGACTGTGCGTGCCATGAAATCAGCTGCGTGTGTGAACTTATACTGACTGGCCACATCTCCAACCCCAAAGATTCGAGGATTTGTGGTTTGCAGTTTGTCATTCACGTCAAGGCCTCCGTGAGCGCTATACTTGACCCCAGCTACCTCCAAGTTCATCCCGGTAACATTAGGGAGACGACCAGCTGCGACAAGCACTGCATCACAAGTCATTTCCAGGAAGGAGTGGTTACCTCCTCTTTCGCAAACCTTCATCTTCATTTCTGGCAGTTGGTTGTCGCTTTGCACAGCGCCCGTGAGTTTGATTCCAAGGTAGTCCGTCACTCCAAGGTTGAATTTAACACCATCAGCCCTCATTTGTTCCATGACAAGTTCTGCCATATCTTCATCTTCCTTTGGAAGGATTCGCCCGTGACCACCCAGCACAGTCACAGCTGTACCTAATCTTTGCATAGCCTGCGCCATTTCTATTCCAATAACACCCGCCCCAATCACAATCAGATGACGTGGCTGTCGTGTGAGGTTGAATAGGGTCTCATTCGTAACGACTGCAGGCCGGGGCTGTGACGGGATCTCAACTCCAGTAGCCATATCGTGCAAGGTTTTCAAACCCTTCATCTTAATCAAACCTGGATAACCGCCTGTTGCGATGACTGCTTTTTTGAAGTTGATTGTTTTTCCATTGACTTCAATCGTACGCTCAGTGCTAAACTTCCCCCGTCCGATGTAGACGTGAACACCAAGTTCTTTCGAGAAGCGCTCTGCGGAGTCGTGGTGACTAATGTCAGCACGAAGTTTACGAATCCGCTCCATGACCTTCCCAAAGTCAACACCTACGTTATCTGCACCTCCCTTGATAAACACACCGGCATTATTCAGCCGTTCCATATCTCCTCGAAGAGTGTGAGCCAAGTTTGCGGAATGGATCAACGCCTTGGAAGGCACGCAGCCAACATTTAGGCTAGGGGGGAAAGGGTGAGATAAGCAAGAAGTTCATGATGCAAGCCCCGTCATTCTCCGCCCTAGAAAACTTACCAATCACCTCCCAAAAGATGACATTCAATGAGGGCTACCTTGGCTCCAACTCCAGCTGCACCAGCTGCTGTCACCAGACCTGCAGGACCACCCCCAATAACAACCAGGTCATAGCTAAAGTCACTTCTTGGAGAAGGGTCATTCCAGTCTGGTGGGTGAACATTGTTGAGGAGTCGCTGGTTGTGCTCGTCAAGAGGCCAAACATGTTTTGCGACATGAAGATCCCTGGCATCCAGGTCGTGGAGTGTCACATCCGTCGAAGGCATCTGTGGGTTTCGATCCTGTCCATTTGATCCGTTCAGTTTTGTGGCGTCCAGAAAGTCCCCCCACTTGATAGTTTGCCCCGTCTTGTGGTTGAACGATTGACACCCTCGCTCAGTCTCTGAGATGAAGTGATAAAACTTGTAATCATCCATAAACTCGTGATCACGCGTCACATGTTCAAAGAGAAAGAACTCCGAAGCTAATGCTTGGCCCAGTTGAACAGCATCTTCTCGAGAATTGGCCATCTGTGAAGCAACCATAAAGTCAACAGCTTCGCTGCCGATAAAGCACTTCTTGAAAGTCTTTAGACGGTAACGACGATCCTGAAGGTCGACGGAACTTCTGAAATTGACGGCGATCTCATCCAAGTTTCTTTGAAGCTCACCTGACGCACTACCTGAGATACTACCTGAGGTACTGGAAGAACTCATGGTGCTTGAGAATTTCTGCTGCATTTGAGCTGATGTTGTGTTGATGCTGTTCTCTTTGGATAAAACAATGGTGGCTCTTGTTTTCCCGGTCAAACTTTGATCTTGCACCTGATAATGATGACCCGGACCCGAACCCCGTCAAAGTAGCGCAGGCAAACTTCGAGAAAATTGGAAAATATGACACAATAGAGTCATTGCTCTATCTACATGTATGTGAGTTATACGTAAGTGGTAGGGAGATTGCATAGTCAACCATGCCTCGCAAGCAAACTGGTCCATCTAAAATTGTGTCTCTCACGACACACAACGGGTTACCGCATCTCAACTCTGCCCGGGCAGACTCTGCCCGGGCAGAGTAAAAGAAGAGTATCGCAGCATTAGATCAATGCTGACGAATCGTTCACAGCAAGCTACGATTGATAGTTGTTCGTGCTCTGGTGATGTTTTGGCTGGTTCGCCAGAGGCTGTGAAACCGAGTGGGTTTGGGTCGATTCGTGATACGTTTTCTGACGAGTGGCATAGCTTTTTAGAGTAGAAAGCAATGCCTTCCAGAACTACAGTGTAGTTCATATACTGGTGCGACTTTGAACTTCTCATACACTCTCTATTACTGGCCTATCCCCGACACGTACAAGTTTCGAGTCGAAGTTTCCAAAAGGTTGGGTACAAATCAGCTCCAGGTGAGCGTAATGATCCAGACGTTTGCTTGGGTGAAAAACACATCAAGATTCGCGAGTGCGGTGAGAGGACTCCGTCTACGTAGTATCCCTCGGGACAGAAAGTGTCGGGGGTTGCTGAATCGCCGATGCTTCCCAAAACAGGGAGTTCTCCTTGAACATTCCAGTCGCGTGCATCACAGGTATGGATAGATAGAAAATAACTGCACGCACCTCCCATCGTGTACTGTCTTTCCTCGACTGATACATTTTGGCACCACAAACAAAGTGATCCAACTCTGCGAATTTAGCATTGCCTGTGTCGCGCCCATCGCGTTGACGCCCACCCCAATCGTCCATGCTAAGCCACTGGTCGTTGGCAAGAGTAACGTTGACGTGCAGACTTGCTGCCAAACAAAGAGAAATGATGGGTGAAACTGCTATCTCCGGAATTAGAGGGCACAATTGTTTGAGGCGATTGGCCATATGCTTGGCAGTGCCTCGCAAATAGGCATTGCCAAGATCGCCTGTACAGTATATGCATGTAGTAGTTCGGGGTAGTGAGACCTATTTCACGCGAACAAGCCTGCAAGGCCAATGCGACGTCTAGAGAGCACTGAAAATAGTTCATTGGCAGTGCCTCGCAAATAGGCAATGGCGCCAGGATCGCCTGCACACCGTCCAAACCGTCGTTTGTAGCATAGTCGTGCGTTCTCACGTTTTTGTACTCGTGCATGCTGACGTTGATGTTAGTCGGGACTCAGGCAATCTTTCCCTGAAGAACAAAAGTCTGCAATCAGAGTGCCTTGCATTCTAAAGGGGGAGTTATACGCGTTTGCGGA
>JAVCKV010416208.1:0-12573 GCA_032274145.1 Herpochondria borealis | reverse complement strand
CTTCGGCTTGCGCCTGTGTGTGTGTGTGTTTTAGCGTGTGGCATTTGCCGCGCCTTTGCGCTTTTGCGCTCCGCACCTGCAAGGTTATTGCACGACACGAGTGCACGACGTTTCAGCGGTTCAGCCGTTCAAAATCCTCGCTAGAAACAAAAGGAAAGATTCCTTACCAAATGCACGGTCGTGGCGTACGCGTCGCGAAAGCCTCATTGTTTGGTATTTCTGGACAGAAATGTAGCGAAATAACTATGCCGTTCACATTTCATTGTTTCCCCCACCGTTCTGGTTCACTCAAAATATTCACAAGGGAAGGAGATGAACGAAACAAAAAAATTCATGGCGCTCATGGAGAACGCTCTCTCCTCTGGAATTTTGGTCAAAGAATTTTTCGCAGAAGTCCTTGCGGCGGCTGGCGAGAATATCGAAGACGTATCACATTAAAATGCTGTGAATTAAACCACGGGAAAGAATCAACCTCAAGAGAATCAACAGAAGATAGAGAAAATAATACCGCAAGCAGTGGCAATTATGCCAAGAAGGAAAGATTTCCAAGACGACGAGCCATATGAGGCGCGTACTGTTGAGAAGAAGCATTGGAGGGACCATATCGACTTGGACCACCTTGAAGACCCGGCCCTGTTGAAGAGCATTATAAATATGTTGTAGAAGCATTCGTCTGTGTTCGGAGGCCCGTTTGGTCAGATCAGCGCCACCTAGCATTGGATAAGCCTGAAGCTTTGCACCTTGCCCATCCTCCTGAAATCTTACCTAGCTATTCCCGAAGAATGCGAGAAGATCCGGGAAAAGATCGAGTACCAGTTGGTGGCATGGGTGATTAAATCGGCGAAGACGGAATGGTCCAGCCCGATTCTGATTGCACAGAAGAATGATGACACACAAAGATACTGTGTCGACTTCCCCCGTTTCAATTCTGCGACCATTCCGTACACTTATCCGTTACCTCGCATGGACGACTTTATTGACAGTCTAAACAATTCAATCCTCTTCACTTTGATGGATGCACTCTGGAAGTACTGGCAGATTTCGATCACGGAGGAGGATAAGAACAAGAAAAGGTTAACATGTCGCATGGGTACCTTCAGATACCGACGGATTTATTTTGGTTTGCGGAAAGCTCTGTCCTATTTTCAGCGTGGTGTCAACATCTTGCTCTTCGAAGTACGAAGGAGTATGTGCCTAGTCTACATACACGATAGTATCAATTTCTCTCAAACAACGAGTAAATTCTTGAGCACCTGGACCACAGTAACTCCTTGTGAGTCGACGCTGGTTTCAACCAGAAGCTAAAAAAGTGATTTTTCTTCCAGGATGAGTTGGAGTACTTCGAATAAAGCAATTCAGGGTACATTTAGTGGGTACCGGACGCTAAATACATAATGGGGGTGACTTACGCGACATTCCCGGATACTCCGACACAGATGAAGAGTTCCTTTATTGATTTGAAAGTTGTACCGGAGGTTCTTCAAGGGCTACGCGAGATGTCAACTCCTTTGAAGAACATTCTCAAGAATAAAATTGGCATCAAAAGAAACGAATCGCCTGAACCGAGGTTAGAGACGCTGGAAGGCTTCGAGAAGGTGAAGGAGGCTTTGAAAACCCCACCTGGTATGGCTCTCCTGGTTCGCAGTTTTCCCTAAATTATCGCTTTCGATTCCAATGGCTACGCTATCGGCGTGATTCTCCCTCAGTAGTATTATACAGATATGCCCAAGAAGTGGGCTACGGTTGGATTATACTAGAAGACCCTGACCCAGGAGCAGTGGAAATTTTCCGTGATGGGGCATGAGTGCTATATGGTGGTTTCAGCGATATTGGCGCTGCGTCCATACATTGAGGGCACCGAGTTCATGGTCGATACGGAAAGTTCTGCCAAGAAATGGATTCTCACAGTGAGTGAACCGACTGGACGTGTCATGTGTTGGAGACTCCGGTTGAAATAGTTAATACATGATATCATCTATCGTCCGGGTTTCAAAATTCAGGTACTAGAAGCATTTTCTAGGCTCCAAAATACCACAACCGCGGAGAATTCGTAGTCGATGAAGAGATACCCAAGTTATATGAAAAAGTGGGGATTTGGATCCCATAGTCAATTAAATCACTCGACGGCAGCAGAGTTCGACTCTTTTCCAAAATATGCATAACAGAACGCAGCTGAATCGGTCAAACGCCATACCCGTAACCGAAGATGCGACCGAGCCTACGAATTAAAGTCCCACCGCCTTGGGCACTTACAAATGGCGCAGGTCAGAATTAGATTGCGACAAGTCTCTGGCTTCCCCACTCGTTCAATCCATTCGTCTGTAGTAGAAAATGGACCAAGTCTGAGAAGAATCCAATTTCATTCCGTCGCATGATGACCTGAAAGTAGATACCGATAAATAATTTGACCTGATTTCGTATGCACGGGACGCAATACTCTCTGGCCAACTCGATTCTGAGGGTGAACTTCGTGACGACTTAACGGAAGAACCTGTCCAGCTCCTCTGCTTCTGGAATTCTCGAAAGGAACATTTCGGACGATTTTTCCTGTCCGCTCTCAGTCTTTAAGTTGGTCGCAAAAAGTCGCTTCTTAACGAATACGGCTTTGTATTCAGTCTGCGCTCTATAGGAATCCATATTTCCCAGATGTGTTTCCATCTTCCATTCGCCATAATTTCATGCGGTTTTTTCATTATCTGAAGCAGGTGGGTTATACTGGGCAGACTAGCCTTCAAAATAGGTTTCGAATTTCTTAATACTATCCTCATATGTCAGACGATGCGATTGAAGTAATATCACAGCGATCTTGCTATGATACCAAGCGAGACCGGCTCGTTGTAGGCAGAAAATTGAGAGCAGTGTGGAAGAGAAGGGGATCGTTAGATGACTCGGCAGCTCTCGAGGAGGGTGGGATAAGTTGCGTTTGTGCTCTACACAGAACCGACTGGTCACACTCCAAGAGAGGAAATGAGCCAGAAGGCAAGGAGCATACGCTGCTAAGTCCGTTAGTTATAGAGTTAGAACGAGATCTCTTAAAGGGGAGACGAAGGAGGGCTAGAAGGCGAGAACGATTTCTGTGAAATCAATTTTACTACGGAGGAAAGGGGGTAAAGAGAATAACTGCCGTTTTCGGGGAAATTTTTCTGACTTTTATATTTGTTAAATACTGGCTGCCCGTTTCATACACTTTTACGCAAATAAGGTCGCTGGACCGTTGCATCACAACGGTCACGGGGCATTTTAAATGCAGTACTGCATTGTAGTAGCCTCCTGCACTTTACAGCGGCTTAGTGAATCTCACTCCCACTTCTTTGCCAAGAAAACCCGCCGGTTGGTTTTCCACTGTACTGCGGTACACTTAAGTAATATCACATCATGTAAGACGGTCCAATACTTTAAGAAAGTACAGTAGTTTACCGTCACACAATATATGGTGGTGCACAACTGTACGACCGTAATGTGGTGTAATTCCAAACAACACAGGGTAATTTTACAGCGTAGACGCATAAAATGGTGTGGAACCATCCATCGTGCAGTGGCGCACAACTTTTAGATCGTAAATTCGTACATAACTGTACCATGCGTGGAGGCATAAAGTTTTGCGTCTCGACAGTGGTGTGTCTGTATGGTGTTTCTGCATTAAAATTAAGCTGCAAATTGTATAAGACGGCACATTGGGGATGTATACTACCACGCAAAAAGGGAAACAGGGTATTAATAATCTTCCCGGTTGGTTGGGATGCTACAATTATGACCTTCTGCAAAGACACTTCGCGTGCGAAGAAACACAACAAAGTTTGGAGAAGGTGAGCAAAATGCAACTGTTCCTAGCCGAGCAGCCATTATAGATTGCTCCCATCTACATTCTTTCTCCTCTTCCTAAGTGCAATTCTGTTTTTATTTTCATCCTCGTCATCAAAGATCGGATATTCGATATGGCCCTTTTCGTCCTTCTCAAGGACATCAAAACTTCTGACGTCGCTGTTGCGCTTGGAAATGAGTAGGCCTTGAATTATGGCCCACTTCAAAAATTACTCTCTCCTAATGGTTCACAGTTTGTTTCCGATTTCTTGCAGCGGGTTGACAGATTTTGTAGATCCACAACTAATTCACGACGACGTATCATCAGCCGACGAACATCACAGAGGAAAGCATCGACAGTTTTTAATGCGATGATGCGCGATTACGTTTTGGACAATCTGGCGAATTTCCTTGAGTATTAATAAATGGTATTTTTCTACGCGTACAAAAACTGAATCCAATGATCCATGTAGAAAACTCCATTTGACCATGCCCAAGAAGAGAGAACTTTTTCACAAGGATAGCAGCGCAATTCGCGTCCTCTCAGTCAATGAAGATTGACTGAGAGGACGCGGATAAAATTTCTGTAATTCAACGCGGTGATGTTTCGTAAAGGAGGCACAAGGATTCATGTGGCGATTTGGTTGTGCTGCATGTCCGAATAGGACCGTTTACTTAAGTGCTGTGGGATTTTCGAGTCGCGCCTGCGGCGCAATATCACCCACGGCGCGCGATATTCACAACTTCAAAGGCGAGCTGCCGGGGTGGCGGTGTCTCCTCCATCACTGATCGGGCGTTTCAGGACAGGACGATTGAAAATATGCGGCGTTAATCAATAAAAGATCCATTGTGTACGTGGCGTTGCTCGAAACACCTCGTGCAAAATCATCAAGCCCCTCCAGAACGCGACTCTCAGTCGTTTTGCCCCCTCTTCCACTCCTTCTTTCCCCTTCTATCTCTGCACCCGTCTTCTTCTCGAGGCTTCGGCTTGACTTCTCGTGATCCCTTCCCTCTCCCTACGCCACCAACCGCAACATTCAAAGCACTTTCCCACTCCTCTTGGCCTTCTTTTGATGCGTTGATACGTCGCGCCTACAGGCGCGACTCCGTTCCAAACTCAACAGCACAGACCGTTATATTTCTGCGACAAACACGCCGCTCAACTGCAGCATAAACCGTGAGTCGCGCCTCGTCCTATTTCGTTGTGACTAGAGGCGCAACTCTCCACCGGACGACGCTACCTATGGCCCCATCGACGCGTCCACTGTACGCCCTTTCTTAGCAAGTAATCATCTGCCACGCCGCTCACAGTCACATAGCGTCCGTAAAATCATGCAAGACGCGCGGCTCTCCGCCGGATATTTCGGTTCGCGCGACGAAAGACGCAAAACTCGCCCCCTTCACCTTCTTTTGTGCAAAACTCCATTGCGCCTGCCGTAACGCCTCGCTATATTGCACCACAGAATATCTTTCGAACAAGACCACTCTACCCCACATATGCGTCTCGCCGCGATGGCGTTCTTTCGACCCGTCGGGACTTAAGGCGCGACTTACCCAACTTGCACAAGCACGCGGGACGTGCATGGCCACGCACTTCAGTTTTTATTTACTCACACTCCCAGCTCCCAGCCTTCCCCGACGCCACTGAGCCCGCTGCACGGCACCCCCCGCACTACTTCTCTCCTACAGGCGCAAGTTTTGGTTTTTTTGAGCACAGATGGTGGTGGCGTCGACGAAATTGATGAGCGCCAATGCCTGGAACGCGGCCTCTCACAAGAGGCCGTACTTCCTTTGGCGCGCTTCAAGTCGTGCGCAATGATCGCCTCTCCCCCGCACCGCCGACTGAACGCGCTACAGGGATGGCCTGGTATCCTTTTGCGCGTACAGGCGCGGCTAAACTCCTTGAACTATGCGCTTACAGGAGACCATAATAAATTATCGGGCTTTCCCTAGCCGCTCCCCTTTTGACCAACCTCCGAGCGGGCCTCATCGAACGGACGCGCGCAGGACGGGCCCCCTCTTTTCTTCGCGCCTTCATGCGCGACTTTTTCCTCCGGACCGTGCATGCGAGAGCGTTCAGTGGACACAGCTACGTCAAACCGCAGATCGGATGGCCCTCTAGCACCTGTGCGCCAACTCCAACGATGAAACTCCAGTGGTTTTCTCAATGATGACGAGTATGCCGATGAAGGTGATCATAGTATGGATACTGGACTCTGTACGTCGCGCCTACAGGCGCGACCAAGCAAACAAAGACTTCAACCATCGCCACGGAGGAGATGATTTATGCTCGGACCCTGACGTTGCGCCTGCGGCTCGACTCCACTGGCAGGGATTCAACCACTGCGCCGCCACGCGCAGCACGGCAGTACGAAGCGGGCCGACTGGGATTTGAGAAGCCTTCGGTACCTCTTCACTTTTCAGCGCCCTACTATGCTTGCACACCCTCAAGCCCCGGAAATTGACAACAGGCGCTTGCACGAGCCTGTTCCAAAAATCCCCTCCACTGCTGCATTAGACGACGCGACTTTTCGTCACACGATTACGGCCCCCTCCTCGGCATTTTTGGGTACCACATGCGCTCTTCATTTCGTCCACGCCACATTACTTCACGATATACGGCACAATCGCTGCCAAGTACCGGTCTAACACGAGTCCTGCGTCGTGAGCCACTTTTGCAGACCACACACAGGTACTATAATAACCGAACATGAAAAATATTTTGGAACGTGATGGGCCATGACAAGCGCAACAAGCGTTGCGGAGCGTTTCAAAGCGTGACGGCGTAAAAAACATTACAAACGAGATGGAGCGTGATCTGGCTTGAAAAAACGTGATAACCTTGCCGGAATGTGAAAAGCGTGATAGGATGTCACAGCGCTACAAATATAGAATGGGTATCTCAGATATTAAAACGTCTTTTTAGCTTGCAACGAACAGACGAGGCCCAGATACAGTGGGCAACGAAGACGAGGCGCATTATTCCCCTCTTCCCGGCCCGTGTTTTGATCCAGACCCCACTATTAGCGCTTGAAAGAAGTCTTACGCCACTGAAGGTCATCGGCACGCGCTGTCCGTGTGCCCGAGAACACGGGCAATGCGTAATGACAACATAAAGAGGTCTGAGATAAATCCGCTTCGCATTCCACGTAAAGGTAAGTATCTCAGGTGTCTACGGGGTATGGTCAAAAAATCCCTCTGCGCTGCAAACTACAGGAAGAAGAAAAAAGATGCTGCAACACGAAAGGGGAAAAAGACAGGTGTCGAGGGGCCTTCGGTGCCTCTTCATCGATTGCATGGTCCTTCGCCGTCGACGAAGAGGGTAAAACAAGTTTCCTCGAGGCGCATGTTCCACTTTTACCCCCGCTCCCCCCTCCGTAGTCTTCCTCATCTCAAAAGAACTTTTACCCGTGGGGAACTGGGGCTGAACGCATGGCCATCACTAGAGTGAGCTCGCGCGCATCTAGAATGTAGGTCTTCGATCACATCAGGCGCCTGATGCGCATGTTTTCGGCACGCCCGTTCACTGTCATACGAGGCGATCATCGTTGCCCTCGACTTACCTACACGCACGCTATCTTTAACTATATCAGACTCCTTTGAACGCATGTTCAGGTGCATCCGGACGGTTAGAGTCATGCAGGGACGTCTTCCCTTCTCCACCGCCTGCAGATACAGTGAAACTTTACAGCGAGGTACAATGGCACTGTACGGCGGTGTTATAGAATGGCACGACACGAAGCGCCTTTAGTCATTCAAGGTAGTCTTTACTTCCATGATACTGTAGCACCGGGTGTATACTACTTTAGGACTCAGTAGCCGTTGACTGGATACTCGGTACCCCTTCGATGTTTTTTTTAATTATGTCACCCCTGGCTAAACCACCTGTCTTAGCTAATATTGAGTTCTAAAAGACAAGATGATCGACCCATGCTCAGTTTAGGGGCGCATTTCCATCTACCCACCACTTTGGATCTAGATTTGGACTAGCAGGCTACTGAAGAGCCATGAAATACTCTCCGTTCAATCTCAAGTCTCCCTTCAATCACTCTTTTATAGTTTGGATCAGACTGTGCTAGTCGGACGTCGTGCATCATGTTTGGTGCACCTGCACGGACGGCCCCGAGAAGGTGCAGAAGTGAATTGGGGGTCGTTTAGTACGGGGAAAAGAGGCCCGCACACTGCATGTCCGCTATTTTTCACTTTTGCACCTCCCACTCTCCCCATAATCCCGTCGCCGCCACACCATTCCGCTATTCGGTAAAATGAATGGTAACTGCGTAAAGTGAAGATTGGTAATCCAGAAATCCGCCAATATGACACTTGGGGGTATCACGGGTGCTGTTTCACTTCACGGGTTGACATCTAATCAAGTTGGTGTCACTGTCTCTTCGTCTTAAGTTAAGGGCTCTTTCCCCCTTCTAGAAAACATTTATTAAATTTTTAGGCAATATGGAAGGTAATTTATAAAAAATTGTTTTTCTCTGTGTACTTATTGTTTTGCCATTGAGATGATTATGGCCAAAAATCCCGCCTCTTTTTCGGTTTATTATTTATATGAGCTGCCTGTGCGGTCCTGCGATTAGGTAGAATTAAACATAAATACGGTAGAAGAAATCTATCTAACCCCAAAGTTTAAAAAAGTCAGTCTTTCGTATTCCACTTCCCACGGTTTGTGATTATATTTGCTCCTTTTGGGTTGTTTCTAGCGCCTCTGAAATTGACAAACACAACAATCGACGGCGACACCTCTTCTAGCCGCACTTGTTTGCCTTCAGTGTGTGCACATTTTTCCTTCTGTGCCTGCGAGGGGAGTGATTTACCACGCCGCACTGCATTCTTTCCATCGTCTCTTTTACGTTCTCTTCCATCTCTATTTCCACCGCATGCAAATGTGGTTCTCGTTTATCTTACTTCTGTCGTCCAGCAGACTCTCTGCCATTTGCACCAGTCCTCGCTACCGTCCTCAGCGTCTTCGTGCGATCTTCCGTTGCGCGACTCGCTGTGCTGCCCTTCTTTCAGCCGCTCTTCCATTGCGTCCGCTCCGCCTGCCCCAACGGGCTAACCTTGAATATCTCCTGGTCGGTGCAGAGGAAGCCCACATGGATACAAAAGTCGGCTGGATGGAAACAACGGCGCACAAACCGTATCAGACAGTCGAGATGGTCCCAGGGCCGGCTCTGGAGTCGTAGCTGGTCCCAGGTCAAGTCACAATCGTGTATTTTATCCCCACGATGGTTTAATGTGTGAAACTTACCGGCGAGTTCGATCCTGGTGGCTACGAAGTACGAACTGTACAAAGTAAATGCAACGTTTTCTCCTTTTCTTCTTATTAAGTATCTTTTTGGGTATATTTTTTCCTTCCTTTTATTGTTTCTTTCATTTTCATTTTCATTTTTATTTTCAAGTATTACTTCCCACAACTCCATTCCAATCTTAAAACGGAATGTTACGGTACGTGGCAGGCGGGTATTGGCGCACGAGGGCACTGTATGAGAGATAAAAATGGGTTAGAAAGTCGGATTTTCAACGGCGCTGGTTCCATTCCAACGCAATTTGGAATACATCAAGAGTGATTGCATACTGTTGCGAGATTTTTCGCGCGGTTATTTGGCAGAGGAGGGGGAGGAGATGTCGGCAGTTGTATTTTTGTCGAAAATAATGATGGGGTTCGTGATATTGAATATAACGTATGGGAATGTAAGTCAGGTGGTACTGGGCCCGGGTTCCGCGGCGGTAAATCAGTGGCAGAAATGTGGGACGGGATCTAGGCTGGTAAACGTACGTGGTGGGTGGAAGTTTCTGGGGTTTGGTGAGCGGCTGTATGTATGTATATGCGGAGAGTAGCGCTGGTCAGCTGAAACATTCGGAAAATGTTCGGGATTCCAGATACACGCGTCCTAAGGTACAGGTAGGAGTCTCTGTCGTAGAAATTACCACGCGCGTGAACAACATGAGCGCAAAATGGACCAATCGAAATGTCCATAGGGAGGAGTCGTCGTTGGAAATTGAATTGGATATGGGCGAAACAGGGTCCAAATCTAATGCAGTCTGTGCCCAATCCACAGTAGGAAAGATGGAACCCAGGTGGAGCGCGAAATTTGATATCCAATTAAAATATTTTAATTGAATTGAAAACTAGACCACTGTTGGAGATGCTCTTACTTCGGAGCCCCACTGGCCGCATCGGCCTCGCCGGCACGTGCCAAAGAATAGTTTCTACGCTACTGTCTCTCTTGTATCAGTTGGTGGAATCCGCAAAAATCGAAAACCTGAGGCGCTGCGAGACTGCCCAAATATTGCAGGCAGCGTCTCTGCTGTAAACACTCTGGTACAGATTGGTAGGTAGGTCCACGCCGGGTGCAGTACGGAAGGTTCCGACGAATTATACACGTGTACAAATTCAGTCAACCTAGAAAGTCGCTGTTCCTTTTCCCGGACGGCCGACGGCGGCGCCAAGATAGTGTGATCACTGCATTACCGGGTCTGTGTAAGCGTATCCGGTGTTGATGCAGAGAGAGAGTATGCAGCAAAATCAGGCAGTTTGGGCAGTGAAAGGAACGAAAAATATTACCCTGCACCGTATCCTAGCGTGGTTGCTACATACACGGTCCGTTTGGTTGCTTACTTTCGCCCTCCGCATTATTCCGCCTTTTCCTTAGTTCTTGCAACTACTCGCGGTATATTACTGCTTAAGAGCAACCAGAACGGCATCAGGAGTATCCTTTACATTATTCTTGTAGGGTACTTGTCGGTAACCGACTCCTTTCCATGCCTGAAGTGAGCTTACCGTTGCAAGAACTATTGGAAAAGAGTGTGCAAAATTTATTTATGGCCCGACTAACGCGTGAAAAGAGTGCTATTTTGTATTCTTTTCATGAAAGAACAAAATCATTAATCGCCTAACCCTGTCTCCAGACTGAACTGTTCAAAATAGAACCAGAGTTTTCTGGTTTACTGTAGTCTCTGTATCCTTCGGTTAGCGCCCTGCAGAGTAGCTTACATGTGCCCGTTTGTGCTTTCGCTTAAACATTTACTGCATCATGATTCCAAATAATATTGTTCCAATATTGCCAGTTTGAAAGGACATTTTCCAAACAGTCGGTTTTTTTATGTTGAAGTTAAGAGATTAACCTCATCACTTGCAGCGTAGTGGTGAATAAGGAGTTGCTTGCATCGAGAATGAATTTATGCATATCTCATTTTCAAGGGAGACCGCATGCACACACTCGTAGGCCTTGCCTGTCTGAATGAGGACCATGCACAGCACGGCATTTACGTTGTCTACAATACGTGTCCGGTCAGCGGAGGCAGGGCAGGGTCATGGTCCTGGATTAGGGGCCACGGCGGTTTACACGGGCCGAACCGGTGCCAGAGGCAACTGAATGTTCCGAGTTGCATTACAGAGACCGCCTGGGTGGAGCAGACGGCAATTATGGTTGCCCGCATCGGTTCGAGCGGGGTGGATGCACGAGCCTGCGGCTTCTAAGCTCTTCCCGTGTCAGAGCAAGATGCACTGCTGTCACAACGTCCGGAGTTGGCTAATGGGGTTCGAACACTACTTTTGGCTTGGTGGTGGTACACGGAAGCTGTTCAAACGCCAACCTCCTCCTGTAAATACAATTAAAGGTTTCACCGTGCCTTTGACGTTCCAAATTGAGCACCAACATCTTGACATTCCCTACTGGGACATTAATCACCCAAATTTTGGTAGTTTTCGGCAACAAGCTGTAAACAATGCCTCCGCGAATAAGACTGGGTCCGTCCTAGTGTGCTTGCCTGCCAGTAGGAGCTAGCTTAAAGTATGCTGCGTCCCACTGTTAGTGCTTCAAACACTATAGGCGATCTTGTTTATTTCAATAACACGAATCTTGCACCTTTCGTGCTGAATTCGGCATCCAGGTCCGTGCATAACAGTGCATAGCGGTCATTTTAGAAAACCAAAATCTTTGGATTCTATGGCAAAGTATATTGTGCGTACAAGTAAATCATTAACTGTTGGCCCCTAGTTGCAACTTCAGAAACTGTTGTTCAAGATAACTGCAGATCATGATAAAGAACGCTCATAATATGAAAATGACAATTTTGAAGAATATATTTTTTCGCGAGACAGGGGCCGCATGTCCTGTGATTCGCTACATGTGCCTGTGTCGTACTTTATTTTCTAGCTACACTCCATGTATTGCTCAACCCGCACTGCAGACGTTCTTTCCTGGCAACATACATGCATGTGTGAGTACGTTTGCGTTCCGTAGAGTACAGGTCCATATCGCTTGGTGTGAAAATTTTCAATTTGTACATGTGCAGGTATGGAACATTATTCAAATTTGGAGGAACTGCACAAGATCTTTGAATGGCCAGACGATTGTTGGCCTGGTGATGCAAATTTTTGCAACATATATGTTATCTGTCAATGGAGGGACGACATTTGTAAAGATATGCACATTATCTAGCTTCTATGCGGTAATAAAGCAGTTTTTATTGCCACGGACTCCGTCCAGCATTTATCTGCGCGATATTTACGTATGTTAGTGTGTAGGTGTGCCTGGGTTTGCAAGAACGGAAGGAAGAGAGTAAATATGGAAGATATTGTGGGATTTTTGTAGCTTTTGGCCCATCAAGCGTTTTGTAGAAGCCAAGGCTTGGAGTTATATTCTAAGCCTTGCCTTACACATAACAGTTTCATGTGAAAGCGACGAGAATTAAGTTGAAGAAACCGATGCACTGATTGATACATCCGAAATTATAAAACCTTTCCGAGTCTTTAAACCC
>JAVCKV010416097.1:0-12573 GCA_032274145.1 Herpochondria borealis | reverse complement strand
TATAAAAAGAGGCTCTGACTGGGGCTAGGAGGGGAATATATCCTAGAAGCCAGACAGGGACGGAGCCAACGAGCCCAACACGACTACGAAAAGACCCTGTTCACACCGACTGTCACAGAGATTGCTGCCTACAAAAGGCTGCACCCTGATGAGCCAATTTACAGGGAACAACGGGTTCTTTCGTTTAACTGCAAAGTTTTTGGTTACCGCTTACAATACGCTGCCTCACTATTTCTCTGTATTCTCTTAACTTTTAAATAGAAGCCGCTACTCCAGATGTGGTGATGTTAGTCGATTTTCTGCATAAATGTACGGTCGTGGAGGATACAATGCATACTGCTCCATACAGGAGCAGGAAGCGGTATATTAGACGCTTCCAGCTCCTGTATGGAGCAGGAAACGGCTCCCGAAAGTTCGATTGTAGCGTAGCTGCCCCCATTTTTTTAAAGTTACTCAGAGGTAGGGAGCTGGCTTACAAAAGCGGAGAAAGAAAAATAAGCGGTCAATGGAAGTATAATACTGTGGAGGGAGGTGGGAGGGGACGCGACGAAAGGGACTTCTCTGCCGTCTGTCGGTGAGTCCGAGCAGGGACTCCTCGGAAGAGTCTATGTAGTAAGCAGCTCGGAAGGGATGCTGACCATACCGACGGAAGGGTCAAAGGCCAAGACAACAACCCTTTGACACGAGGCACGCTGTGAATTACAGCGGGCCTATTTGTTCCGTCCCTTTCTTCGCGCCAATAGAAAAGTATTCGTAGAAGTGGTATTGACTTTACTGGTACGATTGTTACTGTTGCGGAGCCACCTGAAGTTGCTGACGGAGTTTGTACAAGTGGTACTAACTGTGCCACACGTGGCCAGTATCTACGAGACCGGTTTTCCTGTACACTCCATTGTAGAGTAGTGAATGTATATAAGTTAACCTAGCCTGGACTTTTTCAGTCTTATAGTAGCTGACCCTACTGGACTATAAAACGGGAAACCGGAGATTGAAGACCATTTTCACTTTTCTCCCATCTACTTTATACCATTTCAACCCCACCACCTTCTGCGCCTTCCCCTTTCATTTTGAACAACATCCGCGAGAACATTCCAGAATTAACATAACACGTTCTTCTTACCCAAAAATCAACCCCGTCACACTGACGAGACCATTCCTAACAGGTGTTCAAAAGTCAGTTGTCCTTGAGTCGTCTCCGCTTGCGCCAAACGGTTGAGATAATGTCTGCTTCCGGCTCTGCCGTTGCAGACAGCGACTGATAATTCTCGTGCTACCGAAAAAGTGCCACTGATTTCTATGATATCGAAATGGCAATCTGCATCTTGGATAAAGTAACCAGAATCTATGCAGTTCTTAAATGGCCTAAATATGTCGCATATATTCTCAGGCCAAGGATGCGCTCTCGCGGTCGTCTTCACCGCTGTTATATACCTGATAGCCATCAACTGCAATGCTTTTGGCTCTCTCTCTTTCCTCTGCGGCTGCAAAGCATGCTGACGCCTAAAAAATTCATTCTTGATACAATAGTGGTGCATAAGTCATGAAAAAGATGATATAGCCCAAATATAGTTTTAGTCACCCATTTCAACCACCGCGAACGCGAACTGCTGTACTACTAAAGAAACGATAAACACAAAGATATTCTTAAGTCGAAGAAAAAACATCAAATCCGGAGAGAAAAAAGAGTTCGCAGAAGACTTTTTCGACGTGTAATTAGAAGCCTAGGGGAAGTTCGAAGATAGAATTATTTGACTGACGAGGTCTTATTACAAGCGAGTCCGCCGCGGCTGGCAGAATCCCTTCTAAATACAAATAGTTATACACGAGTAACAACCTTACCGCACTCTTATGTCCAAATAACCAAGCACCAATATCGGAACAGCAGCCCATCTTCCGATCCACCCTATGCATGATTTTCAAATAATCTCTGCCTGCAACGACGACCAGAAGAGCATATTGGATTTCTTCATCGCTGAATCTAAGCATTCTGTCATCGGTTTTCCTCTCAACCATCTATTGGGCATGATGTTTCTCTGGCGATGATCCTCTGTCTGAAAGTTTTGGATAATGGCTTGCTTTACCACGCCATATTAACATTTTTACAGATGCACGGAGTCCTCTTTGAGAGAACCCCCAAAGAGATGTTATTCCACAAGGTCAATAAACTGTTGTATGGAGAAGAATTGCTGAACGAGGCCTACAACTTCATCAAATAGTTCGTGTCGAATGTATAGGCCGTTTCGAACTATCAGCCCACCTTCCAAGGGTCCAATCAAAACGGTGTTGAGTACCGCACTCGTCAAGTCAACGGCGACCTTTTTAACCTGAATGGATCCACTCGTCAATAATTTGGCACATGCAATATTAAAAAAAGTCTTCGCCCACTACGAGTACTGCGCAAAAGATCTCCATATCTCTGAAAAACAGAAGTTGGAATACCTCCATTTCCTTCTCAAGAACAACCCCCTCTTGTAACTTAACGAGGTTGAAGGCAATTTGAACAAATTAGCCAAAGCACCAACTAGCTTCGAAACGTTCAACTTCCATGTCATACATCGAAGCTGAGAGAATATTTACGCCTGGGCCGACACGTGGCAGGGGGAGAGGCGTCGAGGTATCCTTGTATGCACAGTGGTACTTTAAAATTAGGCAGCTTCCCTACTGTACTAGCTGTACAATAGTCCGGTACAATATGTGGAGTTACTGTAAATCTCCCAGCGGAGTGCGCCAGTCTCAACCTAGCTGTACAGTAGGGCGGTAAAGTATGCGGAGTTAATGTACATGGAGTGCGCCAGTGTCCGTCAGTAATTTACCTGACAGCATGGTGCGTCTATGCAGACGGGCGGCGGTTCTCCGTACCCCCTATTTATTGTATCTATACTACACCGTATTAAAAATCCATTCTCTCATTGGCAGCAGACTATAAAGGCAAGGCCATATAGCCCTCCCTCGGGAAGAAGGCTGCGTGCGGCTGTTTTTTTCTTAGCTGTGCGAATAGTAGACGAGCGAGTCAACGAGGGCTGCTGGGTTCCATCTCAAGGCCTGGATCAGTCACAGTATCAAATTGGTCTCTCGGTCTGGAAAACCAAGTCTTTCAGTCTTCTAAGAAACACTAGATCGGTCGATAATCTCAAGACTCAACAGACGAGACGACGCATAACCCGCTTCAAATATGTACACTCATGATTGACTAACCAGACGACTTACGATAAACTCGCTCCAGTTTGAAAAAGTTGACAACGCCGTTATCAGACCCAGAATGCTCACTCCAAGAAGGATGAATAATCGAAATAAGTGGCCTAGCGGACACAGCCTACATATAGGGAGCGTAGGAA
This sequence comes from Herpochondria borealis, assembly GCA_032274145.1. Lineage (NCBI taxonomy): Eukaryota > Rhodophyta > Florideophyceae > Ceramiales > Ceramiaceae > Herpochondria > Herpochondria borealis. The sequence continues at coordinate 9,238 of JAVCKV010416097.1, read as the reverse complement.
AAAGCACCGGCAAAAATTTCGAAAAGGTTCTCCACGACGAGCAGAGGAAAGGCGATGAGTTGTCAGCCACAGGGCAGAATTTTTTGCCGAAACCTGCAGCGCCTCCGATGAAACATTGACGTAGTTGATTTCCGTTAGTGCCAGTCGAAGAGGATTACCAGGAGCCATTCCCGTGTGAACGGTAATTGGGGCACGATTCCCAAGACGAAGAGTAGGAGTATTGTTAATAATACTTTGTATCGCGGGAACAGTAGTAGGCCATTCTGCTTCTGGTACACGGAACTCAGCACTGAAAGCACGCATCACACGAAGGACTTGCTTACAGACAGATTCAATAGTGCCGTTAGACCAAGGAACGTAAGGCGTTGAGAAATTGTTCTTTGCACCCAATGACTGAGCTAGAATTTCCATCACTTGATTTTTGAAATGGGAACCTTGGTCTGAGAACCACAATAGTACCGGAACAAATGTTGTGAAGTATTCTTTCAGTACTTCTGCGGTAGTTTCTGCATCAGCAGTCTTGCAAGGTCGAAGATAGCAGTACCCAGAAAAATCATCCTTGAGTATGAGTATATACTCCATTTGATTGGACGACTCTCCAATGTAGAGGTAGTCAAAGTGGAGCAATTCTCCTACTTTCTCGGCATGGATTTGAGAGCCAAGTGTACGTCGAACCTTTTCTCCGCTAGAAGAAAGTTTGCACACTAAGCAACCCTGGACGAAGGCTTTGATATCTTCATCCAGATTTTCCCAGAACATCGTTTCTTTGATTATCTCACAAGTCGTGGTATACCCGCGGTGTCCTCCAAGTCCACAGTGAGCTGTCACAGCAATACGTAGCTGAAGCTCGTCGTCATCATTTGGAATAAACAACTTTCCATTTTCGTCAAACCAGAGTTCAGGTTCGTCTGACGATAAGGTGTAGTTTCCGTTTTCAGGAGGTGGATACTTGTTTTGAGAAGCAGCAATGATCTCAAGAGAAGGAAGTTCCGGTTTGTCTTCAGTAAGAAGTGGTACTCGGATAGCAATCATACGACGTGCGGGAGATTTGTCATAACCGGGGGCTGCCCAACGTGTGAATATATCAGCCCACACATTGCTTTCACCAGGAATGTGCTCGATTGTAAAGTTGAACTCAGCGAGTCGAAGAGCCCAGCGTTGGACTTTTTGTACGACATGCCTTGCAACATTCGTATTAAATCGAGTCGGTGATAGCATGTAGAGGATATTTTTGTGATCCGTAAACAATGAGAATTCACCACAGGCAACTACGATATGCGATAGTCGTATGACAGATGCAACAATAGCATATGACTCTTTCTCAGGCATTGTCCACCGAACAGAAGAACCACGGAATGAACCAGAGACAAATCCAATAGGGTAGTGTTCCCAATCTTGGGGTGCCTTTCCAGATTTGAACTCTCGTTGCGTAACTTGAGTCAGTACTCCAGACCAATGAGGTTCAGAAGCGTCAGTGAACAGGCAGAGTCTTTTTCTGGATCAGCTGTAGCCAACGTGGATTGTTCTTTAATCGCTGCAATGAGGCGGAGGAATGCATCTTCGTGCTCGTCCCCCCACGCAGAAATTGGGCGATTTATGAGACGTGTCTTCTTACGAGTTTTGTGTAGCGTATAGTTAGATTCCAAGAGATCATGAAGTGGAGAAATGAGATGTGAGAAGTTTGGAATAGCAGTTCTCATCCAATTAGCTCCATGAACGAGTTCCATCAGCGCACCAACAGTAGTAGGCGGAATCATATTCGTAAGAGATTCATACTGTCGTGGGTGGAATTTTACTCCGTTCTTGTTGATGATTCGACCACAGAACTGAACTTCGTTCGTGGCCAATTGACACTTGGCAGTATTCAGCTTCAGACCTCGCTGATGGCAAACTTCAAAAACAGAGCGAAGTTTCTCCAATAGCGTAGAGGTATCTGAAGCATATCCCAATATGTCGTCAAGATAGATGAGGAGGTCAAGATGTCCAAAGAGAGCTTCCATTGATGATTGGAAGTAAGCAACAGCATTGGTAGCTCCATGCAGTACTCGGTTGGGAGTGTAAACACCGAATGGAGTGTGAAAAGACTGACACTCACGCGATTTCTCGGCCAACGGGAACTGCCAATAGCCGTGGAGAAAATCCAAATTGAACCAAATTTTAGATCCAGTCAGCTTAGCTAGCATTGGATCAGCATGAGGCATTGGCCACACGGTTTTCTTAGTTTGGGAGTTGACCGGACGTAGGTCAACAGTAAAGCGAAATCCCTCTTTCCCAGGTTTTGGGACAATTAGAGGAGCGCAAGCCCACTTAGATGCATTGTTACGAGTTATGTAACCAGCATCAATAAGTTCCTCAACCTTCTTCTTCAGGAATGAAAGTTGTTCAGGAGAGTAAGTACGCTGGCGAACTTTGATTGGTCGAGTAGTGCCTTCGAAATCGATATTCATTGGTTCGACGTCAACTGGGATATCTTTTCCAAGTTTGACACGGAATATGTCCTTGAAATCAATAACCATTTTCGCGAGAGTTGGTTTAGAAGCTTTCGGTAGTTGAGTAGAACTTCGTGAAATCATAGCATCAATAGCATTTTGAAGTTCAGTTTCATCTTGAACTCCAACTTCGACATCTTTGTAGTCGATATCGTCGCCATCCTTGAGTGGGAAATTTTCATTGTTCAGCATACTGCATAGTCGTGAAGGTTTTATCTCATCGTCGGAGATATCAATTTCCTGAGGAAACAACTTCAGTCCCAGTTTACCCACTTTCACGGTATCTTCTTGTGAATGCAAGTCACCATAGTCGATAGCAGCCAATCGATCAATGTTGTCTGCAATAAAGTCTTTGACATTGAGACCAGATGTAACAAGGAATGGATTTCCGAGTATTATTTCACCAGAGCAAGCATTTCCTGGACGCACATGTGTGTCGTTATCCGCCAGAATCTTGACCTTGATGTTGCGTAGTCGACAAGGACCAGCCATCGTCTGAATCAGTGGGTTGATTTGAGCAGTGCCTTTCGAATGCACTATATGCCCATCAACTGCCGTCAATTTTTCAGGATTGGACAGGAAACGAGTTGGTAAGAATATACCCTTGTCACCAAGAAAGTTGACGATAGTCTCAGATATAGCATCTCTGTCAGCTCCAGAGTCTATACGACATGAAAAAGGGTACCCACCGAGTTCAGCTTGAAAAACGGCGGTGTCTTCATTGGTCGACGCTTGAGATTCAACACTCTTGATTGGTCCTTTGACAGGAGCAACTTGAAGTTTCCCTTCCTTAGCCTTCCTTTTCTCACGGTAGTCGTCAAGGAACTTTTTCGCATTGTTCCTTAGTAGTTTTTGTGCAGTCCTTGACAAGATGATTTTCAGAGCAAGACGGGTTTAGGCATGGAGGTAGAGATTTCTTCTCCTTAGTAACTCCGGAAACGTTAGACGCCTTCGGAGGTCCACTCTTGCTGTTCGGTGCTGTTGATTGGCCGAACAGAGATTTCTTGTCGTTTCCCTTAACAGGATTCGTCCGGTTTTTGGAGTCGAGATATTCTCGTAAAGGTTGCACTTCCTCAAAAAGCTCAGCTTTTTCTGCTAGAAAATCCATGAAACCAAAGTAGTCGTTTTTTATATCAGCTCTTTCCAGCTCCAAAGCATCCTCAACACAAGTCTTGAGTCTTGGAGGTTGAAATACAGAAATGACGTGCTTGATTGCCGCCTTCTGCGCAGTGTCAACGAACTTCCAACCTCGCTTTTCGCCAAGCTCGAGGTATGATGCCGACAACATTATGATACGAAGTCGAGCATCAGGTTCATTTGCGTCCAGGCTAACATTTCGCTTCACATCAGTGAGAGCGGCCTCAACAGATAAATATTTGGAACTTCCGGAGATTTCTTCTAGCTTTTCCTTGACAATAGCATCCTTCAACTGTGACACTTGAGTTATTTCAGCTCCAAAAAATTCGAGCACGAATCAGAGACTTGAGGTACATAGCTGCAAAGCATGACTGGTATGAAACGGCAAGTATTCCAGGTTGACCGCTTACAGCATATTCGTAGGCATCTCGTTCAGCCAAGAAGTTTTGTACGGCTTTCCGAGAAATTGACTTAATTTTCGGGGCTTGAATTGGTGCAAAAAGGTTTGCAGCAGCTCCACCTTGTTCGCCTTGATCGCTCATGTTGACCTTTAACCGACTGACTGCGCGCAGCTGTCAGTTTAAACTGTTGCGTGTTGGTCCACGGGAGCCGGAGGTCGATGAGTGATGTAGGAGTTTGGCCTCGCCGACGGTAGGTGTCGATAGTGGTTGCTGGCTGACCAAAAAGTAGGTGGTCAGTCAGGTTTATATAGACTTTTTCCAAGCCGTGTAATACGTGTAGAGTAGAAATACACACACGCCAATTAAAATCTATCAAATGTAAAACCATGTATTCTAATTAAAATCCTAATGTCATACAGCAAGGTATTGTAGTAATAGCGTAGAAACAGCCACTGCACATTTTCTACACATGACAGCAGGGAACCAAAACAGTATTTGCCCAAACGGAAATCGGCATCGATCTACAATACTTCGATGCTCCTGTCTAATCCTACGATTGCACTTTACAGTTTCAAGGCGATGACATCGGCAGGGTCGCTCCAGCACAAGAGCACTCAGGTTATATAACAGATACGCAACGCCGAATACAGAGTGTTCACAAACGACCCAGACAACTTGAGGTGTTCAAAGTGGAAAATCGTGATACGGCTAACCGACACAGCTGAGTTGTTCTGATGAGAAAAATGGTTGTGTGAAGACCGACTCGGGTAATTGCAGTAATTCTTAACAAATTTTGAGACGAACAGGTTACGCCTGGAATGGCGTAGAAACTTTCATCAAAAGTGAGGAGCAGTTGAATCGAGAAGCAGAGAAACTGCGGGCTTGTAGGATTTTCACACCTTCCTCACCATCCAAAATCTCTTCTTTTTGTTTCTTCCTCTTTGTCACCCACAACAATATCCTCGCTCCTGGTTCAGAGCTCAACGCTCGGATGATTTTAGTATTTCTTGAATTGGTGGGACCTATCGCCCGCCGTGTGCAAGGCTGGCTTGGCTAGTCCAAGCACGATAGGCCATGCACAAACACTCTCGAGAGGACTACCTCGTGTTTTCTTCGTTCTTCTTTTTCTAGCCAAACCCTAACCACCTCCTTCTCCGTCGTATCATTACCATCTGCGATGGATCTGCCCAGTCCGCGCAACTTTGATTCCGTTTGTTACGAGCGTGAGTCTCTTTTCAGCAACCGGCCAATTCAGTCACACTTTATCATCGCTATATAAATCTCTTTCGCCCGTGTCGCACATCACTCTACATTACCCATACCCCTTGAATCCCAACACAGACACAGTCAGGAACATTCAAATATCAAAACTTCTCATCTACGTAATCCTCCTCAGCAGCTTAACGCAACCATGCCGGACAAGATCACCGAGGAGGCCCTGAAGAAGATGCCCAAGTCCTGCCGTGACAAGTACAACGCGTGGGTGAGGGAATCGAAGGCAGCGGCCGTGGCCGGCCGGCCCGCCCCGCCGTCACCGCTCGGCAAGCTGTCGGGCCATCCGTCCGTACCGTCAAGCATGCTCCGCCCCAAGTAGTTTTGTCTCATTCTTCGCCTTCTCTTTTGTTCGTATGTTCCTCATTATCATGCTCTCTTGGTTAAGAAACGGTCGTTCGGTCGATTGTTCCTCTTGGGGTGTGATTCGCGCAGTGGGCGAACGGTATATGGCGTCCGTTTTATAAACGGCTGAGAAAGGGGAGTGCGTTGTAGTGTTTCAGACGTGAACAGTCGCGCTGTACTTCCACACAATGGCTCTCGGGCTCCTTGAGTACGACAGGTTGAAATTACGGATCTAAGAAATTTGTTTCAAAATCCTGAAAGTTGAGATTGTCACATCCGGGACTAAGTTAAGGAAATACGGACGAGTGAACATGTATAAAACACACTTCTTTGAAATAAAAATTCTGTTGATTTAGTAATGCAATACTCGATCATTAGCAAGTACCTCGCTGTCTTTACGGGACGGAATTGCTGTTAGTAGGGACAAAAAGTGACTAGTTTGATCGTTTCTAACAGAATTTTGCAATAAAATTGATAAAACGCCTAATACGCGATCAGCCTCCAGTTTTTGTTCCTATGGACCCGTCCGTAAAAACCGCCACACAACTTGCGAAATATTTTCTGCATTTACAAACACCAATGGTTTCCTTTTCATTCATCGCATATGAAATGAAATATATAATTTTCGAGTTCTGTTATTGTGTTATTATGTCAGAACTCGAAATATTGCAATATTATGAAAGCTATAGATTTTGTTATTAGGCATTTCTTACTCTCTCGTTCCGAGCTGCTAAGTCTCAAAACTCTGCCCTTGAATGATGATGTAATTTTCTTGTACCCTTGTGCATGTGTATACAGGTACGTATGTGCACTACCAGGCCCGTATTTGGAACCGACTGGTCCTAAAACCTGACAAATTTTGACGAAGTACGGAGGCACTCAGTCGACTAAATCTCGTCACTTTTGACACACTTACCATTTGTGGTAGAAAATTGAAACTTTCAGCCTCAAATATTCTGTGTCGATACAGTATCAATACGCCAATAACTCAAAGTCACTGGGATTTCGATTCGCCAAGCAAAAGTTCACCACAGCATGGGTTTATTAATAATTACAGTATAATAACTGTTTTGAACCAGTACGTCCAAAGTCTTAAGTATCCAAAATCGATAATATGATGTACATTTATTAGCAATACTGACGACGGCCGAGGCTGTTCGATTAACTGTGGAATGGTTCATACGGTCGTTGCACTACAGAGTTCGGCCACTTCCGTCCATACAAACACAACGGCAATCGAAATGAGGCTTCTATTTGTGAATATGGCCACACAAGTCCTTACCTGAGGCCACAGTGACCAAGTGACTTAGGGTGAACGATTAATTGTTTTTAAGATTCTAAGTGACTAAGAGGGTTGGCCTTTAGTGAAAAGTACGTCCTCGTTTTTATTTTTCATATTCGAAATCCCAATCATATTCATATTATTGACAATCTTCTTTGACAATTATAAATAATTTGCGTTCTTTGTGCATAACATGCTTTGCATTTGTGCTTGCACTGGACTGTATTAACAATTGTTTCTGTTTGCGACATTTAACGCCTTTTTTAATGGATTCCCGTGATATTAACCGTCAAGCTTTCAGATATTACAACTTTACATAATGATGTGAGCAAAGGGTTCGAGATAACTATATACGACGACTTTGCAATTACTGTATTATTTTATGCACATAATCCACATGGCAAGTAGTTTTTCAGCCAGTATTGTTCATCATCGCGTGCGACCAGAGCTCGGGCACACTAAAATACTGTTGAAATAAATTGCGATGTATTTTGAAATAACTTATTGCAGGAAGAAATTGCACTGCAATATTTTAATTGCAGGACAAGAACTTATTGCCCTATTAATTTCAAAAGAAAACTTTATTGAAATAAATTTCAATTTCCCGTCAGTGACTTTTTAGATAATCAAATGGTTGAGATTAATTTTACCTTTTTTCAAGTAGTCTTTAAAATTTGAAAAGCGCTTTAAGAATGTTAAAATGCACATTAACCAAACGATTTTTTTTGCAAAACAATGAAACTCAATTTTCGATATCTTTTAAAATTTCATTGAAGTCATCCCTGGTGCCGTCCCCGCCGCCGCCGCAGCTTGCATGCTCCCGCCGCTGTTGAATTTTAAAATATTTTCAATAATTTGATGCACCCCTGGACCGCTGAACGAGTATTAACCACCCTGAATTCATTTTAATGTTTACTGCAAGTAGAATATTTACTGCAATAACGATTGCGAGAAGAAAACTATTGCGATATTTATTGAAAAATGAAAAAGTATTGCAACACTTATTGCAAAATTATATTTTATTGCAATAGATTACAGTACAAAGGACCTGAGCCCTGCTTACGACACCCGTGAGGCACCTATACATATTATTATTTGACAATTAATTAAACAGTCTCCACGAATTTATTTAAAATACACAAAATTCAACTAAACAGGGCTAATTGTCACGTGATAACTGGTAGCAGCACGATAAAAAGTTTCAATAATCGATTCACCACGAATAGGCACAAGAAAGTTTGCGATGAGTTCCCTTCTTCTGCCTGCACGCATTCCGCACGAAGAACGTCAAGTGTTTCTGTAGCTGCTCCCGCTCTCGCCAACGTGCAAGATCTCGGTGTTAAACCGCAGTCTAAAAAGCACGGATAGCGCCCCCACGGTCCCGATTCGTCAACCGTGTCGACCCGATGTACCACAGCACAAAGCAATCGTTTGGATCTACTTGCATGATCGCGTCTGCAAATTCTCCACGGCCACGATGTTTCCACTTCCAGGCTTCGAATAGAGTACTTGCAAACAGAAGCTGTGAACCCCGTCTCCCTCTCCATCAACGGCTGCACGCATAAGTGCGCGCGCAAGGATTAAAGCTTCTTTATATTCACCGATGATGGAAAAGGATGTTGACAGGTTGAACCTTAGAACGTGTACACTGGCTAGGTCGAGGAATCCGCCAGTCTCTGGTAGTGATATATGCTCGAGCATAACGTCCAAAGTTTCGGTATGCTCTCCTGCTTCGTTTACTATAAGTACAGTCCTGTATGTGGTAGAAAGAATGTGTACTGCCGACTGTGTCTTGAAAATTAGTCTTTGTAGTATAATACAGCCTACCAGACTTATGCTATTGAGACGAGCAGGAAGATAAATGGGACTAACGTACTTAAGAGATTTAATTCCGTTACGGCGGACTATTCCGTTAATCTACTCCCTGAGGTTAATCAATATTAGCCCGTCTCGTGACTCATACCCAACTACACAGTAGCTGGCTTAGAAAATTGTGGTATGAAAGGGATCATAATTACGTCTGCATATTTAGTGACTACAACTATTGTATTCGTTCTGCTCCATTTAGACAGTAGGTTAAACTTCAAGTGTGCTCGTATCCAAGAATCTCAAAATTTATTTTTTAATTTATTCCCCATCAAATCATTAAAAATGAATTATTTCTGAGGGATAGAGAGCGCGACAAAATTTATTTTTTGTCAAGCGTTGAAAAAGTAATTTATTTTTCAGAAAAGTTTCCAAAAATATACAAAAATACATTATGTCGGGCAATTTTGAAGAGAAAATGAATGATTTAATGACCCGGATGCAAT
>JAVCKV010415875.1:0-12577 GCA_032274145.1 Herpochondria borealis | reverse complement strand
CACGCAGCAGAAAATGTTTCATTATTGAGAAAGATTTCGATCAACCTTCTTAAAGCTTCATCTAAAAAAGATAGCCTAAAAGGTAAGCAACAACAGGCTGGTTGGAGTGATCAATATCTAGCTGAACTTATTAAGTTTTAAAAGCGATTGCCCTGGCTAGTTCTTCCCGGCAAGCCCGCTATGCTTGATAGGGACACTGGACAAGCGATATTAAGCACTCTAAGTCAATAAACTACATCAAATAAGACGTAGTTAAAAGTATTCGCTTGGCTCATCATCGGAATCATTAGGGCTTGCAGCGTAAACCTCTCCAAGCTTGCCTCTTTTCAGAACTCCGACGCTTCAGAAGATAGTCAATACCGTAAGTTGCAACGCTTCTTTCTCCAATGGGTTTTTCCTTGGGTGGATATTTCTAAAATCATTTTAAAGAAAATCCCAAAACCTAAGAATGGCTACATTATCAGTATGGATCGAACCAATTGGAAATTTGGAAAAACTCATATCAACATCCTCACTGTAGGAGTTGTCGTTGGGAAGGTTGCCATTCCTATTATTTGGATCACTCTTCCACAGTGGACTAAACGCGAAAACTCGCATAGCAAACACCGTATCCGTATTATGAAAAAAGTCTTCAAAATACAGGATGTTGAGGACATCGATTTTTTAGCGATGGATCGTGAATTCAACGATAAAGAATGGCTGGAGTGGCTTAACAACAAAAATCTAACATGGGTTCTCCGCATTAAACTAAATACGAAAATCAACGACAAAGACGCTCATTTACACGGTCTAACAAAGAAATTAAATCAAGTAACAAACAAATGATTTGGGGTATGAAACTTTACTTTGGGAGTAAGAAAATACAAGGAGGAAGGACCTCTCACCTCTACGTTGTGATCAACAAAATTCCGCCTAAAGAAGCGCTCAAAGCCTATCAAACGCCTTGGGCAATTGAGTTTCTATTTGGGCATTTGAAAAAGAAAGGTTTCGACCTTGAAAGCACCCATTTACGAGACCGTCGTAAGATAGATAAACTCTTAGCCGTGGTTAGTCTCGCCTTTCTATTCACCTTAGGCTGGGTAGTCTTGCTAAAGGAGCAAAAAGGCAAAACTTAGTGCCAGGCAGAGGCGGAAAAGCATCTTTCGGCTCGCACTGGATGCCCTGATAGAAATGTTTAACAAACCTCAGTATAACAATAAGAAAATAAGCATGTTTCATGAATGGATTACCTCGGATCGAGAACCTTCAAATTTTGTCGTGTAGTGTGAGCCAGTTTATTAAATGAAGCTTTACCTTGATTAGCAGCTTTGACGAGAGCGAGCAGGAAAATTTCAGGTTTGAAAGATTTACTTTTGCATACAACGAGTAGAGATAAAGCGGCGAAATTCGAAACCTTGTTAGAAAGTTTCTTTAACAGATTGATGCTCTTAGAGTCTTAATAGTCATTAAACATATCAAGCATGGCGCATCATTTGAAAAGTCAAGACGCCCCTGTGTTTTTTTGATGTTTTTTCATCCTTTAATACATTCTATATTGGGTGGTTACACCTTGGGATGATGCGTATGATAACCTTGCTGTGAGTAACTCTATGAAGTGGGTGATTTGTTGGCATATGCATTTAGATAGCGCGGTCTCATCATAGCTTGGATAATAAAGCCTACACCGACCAGGATCATGAATAATGAGAGGAATTGCCCCATGGTGAATGTAGTTCCAAAGTAGGTGACATCGTCGGTCTCTTGTTGGCGGAAGTTTTCCATCGTAATGCGGAAAATGGCATAGAATACGAAGAACATTCCTGTTAGGATACCATGTGGTAATCTTTTAAAGCTAATTCTAGTGATGAATAAAATGAGGAATAAGCCAAGTCCCTCGCCAACGGCTTGAAATAGTTGGGATGGATAGCGAGGCTCAAGTAGACCTTCTATTGATTGACGAACGACTTCATTGTCTCTGATGGTTGCTTCTAGTAAATTACTTTTCTGGCTGGCGAGTGTTTGTAGCTCGGTGTACTCGGCAGATCCAGGTTTTGGATCTAGGAGTTGTAATTGGTCTATTTTTGCTAAGTAGGCAGCATAGTCTTTGTCATTGTTCGCTGCTATAGAAAATGCTTGATGCTGATTTTTATACTCAGGTGCAGTCGGGTCGAAGAGTGCTTTGGGGAATTTCATCGACCATGCATAGGCGTTATCCACTCTACCGTAGAGCTCACCATTGATGAAATTTGCTATTCTGCCAAACATCACGCCTAATGGTGCTACTACGCATAGCCCGTCGCCGAGGCCAGTCCAGGAGACTTTCTTTTTTAATGAATATACTAGGGTAAAAATCATTAAACCTAAGATACCTCCATGAGATGCCATGCCACCTTCCCATACTTTAAAGATCATGATGGGGTCTTCGAGAAATTGATCCCATTGATAGAAAATGATATTACCAATTCTGCCGCCAAGAAATACACCAAAAATGGCTGCGAGGGTGATAAAGTCACTTGCTTTTTCACCGGGTAATACCCAGAGCTTTTTGTCACCCAGTTTTTTTAGCAGATAGTATCCTACAATAAAGGCGAGTAGATACGCCATCCCATACCAGCGAAGTTTGAAAGTATCATTGATGGAAAAGATGACGGGGTCGATATTGTGAACGTAAGTAGCTAGCACCGCGGCATACTATAGTCAGAGATCAAGATGTAAAGCACGTGAACCCAGAATGGTAAAAAAGATGGGATTAGAAATCCTAGGAGTCATGTGAAGGTTCCTTCTGTCAACATTTAATCTTTTAGGAGCTATGAAGACTGTATCTATGGAAAGTGTTTCTTCGTTAATGAATGTATCTTTATAGGTTGGTTATATAAACGCAAACTAAAAAATGGATATTGATTCTCTAATATTGAGTAACAGTTTATATATTACTACCAAAAAAAATATAATATCTTATTTACGAAGAAGGGCGCGTAATGTGTGAATAAATAATAAGATTCATGTAGAATAATGCGTAATAAACGATTGTTTTTTCATTCTGTGTAAGGGGTTTATAAAATAAAAAATAAAAAAGCTTGCTTTAAATTTTAACTAGATCATGTATGCATACATGCTTAAAAGAATATTACAATATTGCACATTACTTCTTTTAATTTCCAGTGTTACAACTGGTACAGTTATTTATCGGAATAATTTTGATGATGATGACGTTGGGCGCTATACTCTGGATAACCTCATAGCTGATTGGGGGCCGACCTTTGATAATGGTGTTGATATTAGAGGGGGTAGGACGAGCCGTGTTTCGATTGTCGACGGGCCAGATGCTTTTGGTGAACGCTCATTGCGAGTTACTTATCCCGCTAATACATTCGGGACGAATGATATAACAGGAGGTGGAGCGCAATGGCAGCTCAATTTGGATCAAGGATATGATGAATTGCATTTTAGCTATAGAGTGAAGTTTGGTAAGGATTTTAATCCAGTTCAAGGTGGAAAACTTCCAGGTATTGCAGGTGGCACTGCACCAACTGGAGGGACAATAGCAAATGGAACCAATGGATTTTCTGCTAGAATGCATTGGCGTCCTGCTCCTTTCTCATTTCAGGGTGACAGGCCAGCGCTTCAGCAATATGTATATAGTCCAGGAAATCCTGGTCTAAATTTCCCTTTTGGAGAAGAACAATTTTATAGTACGAACAGACGAAGATTTGTTACAAATGCAGAGAAACTTGTTTATGAAGATGACGTGTGGTATCAATTTCAAAGTAGAGTAGTCATGAATACACCAGGTGTGGATGGTGGAAGAGGGCAAAGTGACGGCATTATGCAGGCTTGGGTTAATGGTGTTCTAGTACTAGATGTTCAAAATATGTATTGGAGAGATGTAGAGGAACTCAAAGCTGATCAAATTTATTTTAGTACGTTTTATGGAGGAGGTAACAGCAGCTGGGCACCTCCAACGGATCAAGAAATATTTTTTGATGACTTTGTGGTTTCTACTACCTTTTTAGTTCCTGAGCCTACATCCTCAACTTTAGTGATACTTTCTGGTTTGTTGTTGCTTGGCGGTCGTCGTCGTAGGAGCTGTTAAGAAAATCATTTTATAGGAATACTTTCAGACTTCAGGGTTCGGCTCTGGAGTTTTTTGTTATTTTTATTGTTCTAGCACTGGTGATAGCCAAGCTGGAGAAGTTGTCTTTTGGCAGGTCTTTCTCCATGTCTTATCAGTAATCGGGGACTCGGAGATAATTTCTCTGTAGTTATAAACAGAACCATAGCAAGTGACAATTCTTCCTTTGTGATCAGGGTAGTTAATGATGATTTTTCTTGGGCGTGCGTTGCCGCAGTGAAGAATTTCTTCTGAGAAGGCTACAGCTAGGTGAGCGATTTGGGTAATACTGGGAGCGTCATCGCGTGGGGCTAAATAGCTATTGCCAAAATAATGCATCATATTCGCGAGCTTCTTTCCGTAGCCTTTAATAAATTGCTCTTCGAGTTTTGTCCAAGGTTTTTTGGCGAGTTGCTTGCGACTCATTGCCTCAAGGCGGTAGCAGAGGATGGCTAGTTTTTTGAGTCTAGGTGTGATGGTGTCTTGTTCAAGTTGCTGGTGACTATCTTTGTATAATTGAGAAATTGCTTTTGTTTTTCCTAGCCAGTATTCTTGGATGATATGCACCAGCTTATCGATAAATAGTTTCCTTGACTTAGAGTCTCTCATATCAAGAGGCTCTTCTGTTTCTATACTGTTCAGCAAAAATGCATGTTGATGCGAGAAGAAAGGCCAGTGGCAATTTTTAAATTCACTCAGAGCGTCCTCTAAGAATAAGGCAAACAAGAATAATGAATATTTGGGTTTTGCATTCTGGAATTTTTTTGATCGACTCGCTAATTTTTCACTTGCGATTCCTAGTGCTTGGAAAAACTCGGGGACGGGCTCTATGAAGCCAGCTGGCTCGCGAGTGGCACATATCATAAGTCTATTACTCGTTTGCGTGGTGCCTATTGCATGACGGTATTCTGCCCAGGCTCCTAGAGTGCAGTTGAGTTGTTTACGTTGCCAAGCAGTGGAGGAGAAAAGTGTAGGTGCGCGTTTATCAGCTGGTTTATTTAGCGCTTTAAGTGCGGTGAATAGGGCCTGGTCTGATTGTTTTAGTGAATTGATCTCATATTTATAGTTTGTATTGTTGGGTAAAAGCGTATTGTTGAAGCTTGTTGCGAGACTATTAGTCAGTTTGCTTAGTGAATATTCTTTATTTAGTATTCTATCTAACAGTAATTTTTCTGGTGTGGGTTTGTATTGAATCAGAGAGGTAGCTGAATTATGATTATTGACGTTATTGCTAATTATAGACTGAAGCAGACCAATGTCATCTTCGTTTCGAGAGTAGATGTATGCATCTGATATAGTTTTACTAAGGATTATTTTTACTTTCTGATGAAGTTTACTCGTCTCACTTACAGGCATGCTCATCATCCACTGAGTATAACGATAGTGTTGTTTTAGGGTCTCATTTGCATCCCAGGGAGATGGTACGTCGAAACGTGAATAAGGAATGTGGACTTCTTTTGACCATCATGAGGGAGGAGTGCTGCCTGTATGCGTTTCCACTCGTTTTGCTTCTAGCTGAATGAGCTTTTTTTCGGCAGGGGTGAAAGTGTTAGAAATTTTACCAAATAGGATTCGGTGCGCAGTTCCGATAAGTAATCTAGTAGAAGAGGTGGCTTGACTAGAAGGGGATGGTTTAGGGAGCTTGTTTTTTATTTTCAGAATCATTCCTCTATGCATCGCTAAGTTGACAAGCTGCTTGTCTGCGATGTGGCGCTCAAGAAGGTCTGTGTAGGCCATGAGTATGCTATCACTGGTGATGAATTTAGGGACACCGCTAGCAATATAGGGTGAGAACCCTTGTTTGTAGGTTTGTTTTGTAATGGCGAAACCGTTTGTGCTGAGTAACTTTTTGATGGCTTTGTTGTCGGTGCCTTTAGTTTTTGTTTTGTGATTAGTTTTTGTTTTGGGTTGGTTGTTCGGTTCTTTTTCTCTTTCTGGCTGTTGGGCGTTTAAGTCAAGATTGAGTAAAAGGAGTAAGATGGTGCTGCTGAGGATACGCATGGGTTAGAGACGTTTCAGTTGTGAGAATTATTAGTGTTTATTTATGATGTGCTATAAAAACAGCAATCGGTGGTGTGGTCGTTTACCATGCCAATGGCTTGCATATAGGCGTAGATGATGGTAGGGCCTACGAAAGTAAAACCGCGTTTTTTTAGGTCCTTGCTGATGGCTGCTGAGAGGGGAGTTTGCGCGGGGATTTCGTTGTGGTTTTTGAAGGCATTGATGATGGGCTGATGATCTACCCAGCTCCAGAGGTAATGATCTAGGCTATTTGTCTCTTTGATGAGCTCTAGAGTGGCGATTGCGTTTTTTCTAGCACTGTAGACTTTGAGCCGATTGCGTATGATTCCAGGGTCTTGTAAAACTTTTTCGAGTTCTTGGTCTGGCATTTCGGCTACTTTTAGGATGTCGAAGTTGTGGAAGAGTTTTTTGTAGTGAGCGCGTTTTTTTAGAATGGTGATCCATGAGAGGCCTGCTTGAGCGCCTTCTAAAATGAGCATTTCAAAGAGTTCTTGGTCATTGTGTAGTGGGACTCCCCATTGTGTGTCATGGTAGTCTTGGTAGAGTGGGTCTTGGGTGACCCATTGGCAACGGTGGTAGGAGTGATAGCTATTCATTCAATTATTTAAAGGGGGCTCGTGCTGATAATAAAGTGTAATGTTTGGTGAAGGTTTGAGAAGTGGGGGTAATGAGGTTTTCTGGTAGGAGAAGATTCTGCGCAAGCTGAGATTTTAGATTTTTCTAGTTGATGGAGAATGAGGGGTGAAATCTTGATGAGAATAGCGATTGCTGCCGAGTGAAAAAGGCTTTGACCTTCGTGCGTTTCCTGCCTACGTTCCCGCCCCTGCGGTGAATAAGCTACAAAATATGAAATCTAGCTCACGGAAAAATACGCAGCGATAATTAATAAATTTTAAGATAAACTGATATGAACATCACAGTAGAAAAACAACCAGAATGCATGGCAAACCTAAAGGTAGAAGTGCCAGCAGAGAAAGTAGCTTCAGAGCGCCAGACGATTGTTGCTGGATTTACTAAGGAAGCAAAGATCCCAGGGTTCAGACCAGGGAAAGCACCTTTAAAGGTGATAGAAAAGCGCTACGGGAAGCAGATCCAAGAGGAGCTTTATGGTCGCCTGGTAAATGCAGGTTGTGAGGAGGCGATCAAGAAAGAAGAGCTTAAAGTGATTTCTGTGGATGTATCTGGTGAACCAGAGCATAATGAAGGTGGAGAGTTTACATTTGAGGCAGACATTATTTTAGCCCCAGAATTTGAATTGCCTGAGTATCTGGGCTTAGAAATAGAAGCACCTAGTGAGGAGGTAACTGATGAGGAGGTGGATAATTCACTGACTGATCTTCAGCAGAGATTTGCAGAGTTTAATGATCTTGAACGTGAGCTTGAGGATGGTGACTTCGCGGTGGTAGATTTCACTGCGACTACTGATGGTAAGCCAGTGGCTGAAGCAATTGGGAAGCCAGCTGGATTCCTAGAAGGACGTGAAGGGCACTGGGCGAAGATCGAGGAGGACTCATTTATGCCTGGATTTGGTAGTGGACTTAAGGGTCTCAAGGTGGGTGATCAAAAAGAGATTACACTGACAATGAACGAAGATTTTCCTCTGGCTGATGTTCGTGGCGCAGAAGTAGTCTTTGATGTGACAGTGAAGGAAGTGAAGGAGCAGGTTCTACCTGAGCTGGATGATGATTTTGCTGGTAAGCTGCTTCCTGATAAAGGAATAGACGAGTTGAAAGATGTGATCCGCGAACAGCTAAGTGAGGATAAGAAAAAAAGCATCGCTGATGCAAAAGTGAATCAGGTTGTAGAGCTTCTTAGTGATGCAGTAGAATTTGACCTCCCAGCGGCGCTCCTAGAGCAGGAGGCCCAAGGTAACGCGATCAATATGATAGAGCGTGCTAAACAGCAGGGAATGACTGAGGAGATGATCACTGAACAGCAGGATGAAATTTCTGAGTCAGCTAACGCTCAAGCTAAGCTGAACCTCAAGACGAACTTTATCCTACAGGAAATAGCGACTAAAGAGAACATTGAAATTAGTGATCAGGATGTGATCCAGAGAGTGGCTGCGATGGCTGAGCAGGCTAATACGCCAATTAAAAAATACGTCAAACAGTTACAAAAAGCAAATGCGATCCAGAATGTGCGTAATTCTGTTCTTATCGGAAAGGCTATTGACTTTGTGGTAGATCAGGCGAATGTGACTGAAATCACAACACCTGAACATACTGAAGACGATGCAGAATAATATAACTAATCAAATAACGGGTTCTCAGAACTCAATGGTTCCTCAGAACAATTACTATCCGATCCCTACTGTGATAGAACAGGATGGGAGAGGTGAGCGTGGATATGACATTTATTCACGTTTGCTAAAAGACCGTATTATTTTCATCGGTACTGGTATCGATGATAATGTGGCTAATGCAGTGATCGCGCAGATGCTTTTCTTGCAGATGCAAGATCCTAAGAAGGATATCCACATTTATATAAACTCACCAGGTGGCTCAGTCACCGCTGGATTGGCGATGTATGATACAATGCAGTTTCTAACATGCGATGTGAATACCTATTGCATAGGGATCTGTGCTTCTATGGGAGCGGTGCTTCTTACTGCGGGGACTGAAGGGAAACGTTTCTGTTTGCCAAATTCTCACGTAATGATTCACCAAGTATCTGGTGGAGCACAGGGAACAGCTTCTGATGTGGAGCGTACTGTGGAATTCATGTATGGATTAAAAGGTAGACTTAATAAGATTCTAGCTAAGCATACAGGTAAAACTGAGAAGCAGGTAGAGAAAGACGCAGATCGCGATAACTACATGAGTGCTGAAGACGCGGTGAAGTATGGTCTTGTGGATAAGGTGCTAGAAAGTAAGCCTGAGGCAAGTGCAGATAAAGACGAGAAGAAATAGATCTTCTTGATTCCGAAATCATTTTTAAAGCGTCTGGTTCTATATGAAATAGACGTTTTTTGTTTTCAGAGTGAGTGAAGAATTTGCAATGTGGATATTTTTGAGAGCTTAAAATTCTGGATATTGATTGCTTGAGATGACTAAGTGTGAAGTCTTTTATCTATGGCTTGACTGAATAAGAGTGAGGCATCATAACAAGCCCATGTTTAAAGGAACTTTCACAGCTATTATTACGCCATTCAAAGATGGGCAGCTAGACGAGTCGGCATTTCGTAAGCTTATCGATTTTCAGATTGAAGGTGGTATAGAGGGTATAGTGCCTGTTGGGACTACTGGTGAATCTCCAACTCTGGGAAGAGCCGAGCATCTAAAGGTGATACGCATCGCGGTGGAGCAGGCAGCAGGTAGAACACTAGTGATAGCAGGAACTGGTGCGAATGCTACGTCCGAGGCTATTTATCTAACAGAAGAGGCAGAAAAGCTTGGCGTGGACGGTTCACTACAAGTAACTCCATATTATAATAAACCTTCTCAGGAGGGTTTGTACCAGCATTTTAAAGCGGTGTCAGAATGTACTAAGTTACCGATTATGTTGTATTCTGTGCCTGGGAGATCTGTGGTAAGTATTGAGCCTGAAACTGCGGGACACCTGGCGAGAGACTGTGCTAATATATTATCGATCAAGGAAGCGGGTGGAGATCCTAGCAGAGTGGATTTATTAAAAGCTGCTTTGCCAGATGGGTTCCCTATTTTGTGTGGAGATGACCCTTTGACGATAGACTTTATGAAGCGTGGTGCGCAGGGCTTGGTTTCTGTGGCATCTAACATTATCCCGCGTGCGATGTCTGATCTAGTACGCGCTATGAATGCTGATGATGTGGCAAGAGCGCAAGTGATCCATGATAAGCATGAATCCTTGATGTCAACATTGATGGGGATCGATACAAACCCTGTGCCAATAAAGGCTGCCGTCGCATTGATGGGGATGTGCGAGCAGGAAATAAGGTTGCCTCTAGTGAGCTTAACAGATGAGAATATGTCAATGGTTAAGGATCTGCTAAGCAGCTATCATTTAGCTTAGAGCTTGCTGTGTAAGGTAAAAGAGGTTTCTAGCATACTAGTCTACCATAGAAATAACATTTTGTCGTTTCTATGGTATTGATCTATTGTTTCATATATTTGTCTTTTCCGATAATTTCAGTTTGTAAGTCTTATACTCCTTGTTGAAAATGAAGTAGCCCATCAAGAAAAAAACAATCATTGCTGGAACAAGTTCAATTATAGGGTAGCCACGGAAATTAAATATACTTCTATAATCTTTATACCAATCCATACTCCACTCATTTGTTGCCCACCATGCAAAGGTAGCTTGTAAACTGACAAATACGATACCCCATGAACACGCAAAGCCAAACACTCTTATTACTTGGATCCAGTTCTTGGGAAGAGGGTAACCTAAGAAAATCCCTGAAAATAGACGAGTTCGCTTAAGCTTTGATCGAAAAATCTGTAAGGAAATGTATTCAGTAAGAGAGTGAGCTTTTTCTTCGATCCTTGCTGGACTACGTATGATATAAATTATTAGAGGAATAAGTAAAAATACGACGACTCCAATCACATTAGAGATAACCAACTGAGCAAAGTCCAAGCCGAGGGTAGAAGATAAAGGGTTAGCCTCTCTGCTTAGGCTAGGAGTAAAATGAAAGGTTGTAACTAAGTCAACAGCCCTTGCAGTGACGACTGAAAAAAAGTCAAACTACCTATGATGAGGCGTAATTTATTATTAATTTTGTATTTGTTAGTCATATTATTTTTAGCAGAGATTCTATGGCTGAAGTTCATTGTGAACCATGCCGTTGTTAAAAGAAATGATGAGCTTGGGCTTTGCGTGGGCTATTTCTAATTCCATTGGTATTGGAAATACTATCTAATATTTTTGTTATACCTAAATTCATTATGAATAATACATACTACATCGGACTAGACGTGCACAAGGGTACAGTTGTAATCGCTTCTATTCATTCTTTACCTCTTGAGAACGCCATATATCATGGAACCTGCGGTGGATCTAATTTAGCTATCAAACGTGCACTTCGTAGACTTGCTAAACTGCTAAACTGCTAAACTGCTAAAAGTAAAAATCCAATAGCTCAAGGTCTGTTATGAAGCTGGATCCACGGGATAGAGCAACTCCGCATCAACTCTTACTAGTTTGGCTAACATTCTAGCATCTAACAGATCACACTTGCGGTGGTTATTGTAAATAGCTCGAAGCTTTCGGGCATTGGCGACGATGACTGTTAGACCCAAGCTCTTTAGTAATCTGCTAATCCACGGGCTATGTGTCCCTACTTCAAGAGCGATGAGAGACTCTGGGTATTGCTCTGCAAGTTTAATAAGCTGAGGCCGAGTGTTAGGGATGGAATATTCCTTGAGGATGGTTCCATTCTGGTCAGTGATACAAATTGCGTGTTTCGTATCTCCGAGGTCGATTCCGATAATCGCTCTGAACTGCTTGTCTTGTGTATTATTTGTATGTTTCATAAGATGGGTAGAATACCAGATCGCTGGAGCGACCTCGACTACCTTCTCATTCTATCTTGTTATCCATTTTTGTTGTTGGTAAATTATCAAGATCAGCAAGATCTTTTGCTCTACCACTGGCTAGTTTATTTTTTCTTAAATCGTCCAGCGAAATTACTGGTATAGTAATGCCATCAACATCTATTGAAATAGCTCTTTTTTGGCTTGGTATAAAATCTAATCCAGAGATTGCATTGAGAATTTCAATTTTGACAGGCTCTCTACCTAATCGAGTCATTCTTGATTTATCTAAAAAGAGCTCAGTCGATAGGTTTGGCATATCAAATCCAAATTCTTTCAAAACTGTTACAATTCTTTGTGCGTTTTCTTCTGAAACAGCAACCCAGAAATCAATATCACCTGTATAACGAGGGTAGCCGTGTATTGACACAGCATATCCTCCAACCAGTAAGTAATCAACTTTGTGGTTGTTTAACAGTTTCAAGAACTCTTTGAAGTCTGGGTGTAGATTCTCCATTAGGATACATATATTGTCGTAATAATTCTACAATACTCAAGCGTTTTATTGGAGATAAGGCCCAGCGTTCGATTCGGTCAGCTTGGTCAGCTTCTTCAAATGAAGAGAAACTTTTAAGTTCAGTGGTATTCATATTTTAGGATAACGTCCTAGCATAGCCGACCCTACGGGAGGGCGATGGTAGATACGTGATTGATAGTTGAGTTAATTTAAACTGGTCGCGGTAACGACGCCTTAGGGGTCGGCTACTGCGCTTCATAAGGTGGATTTATTACAAATTCTAGTATAGAAACCTTCTTCCGAATAGGAAGAAAAAAAACAGCCACGTGATGCAATCTGGAACTGCGCCAAGACAACCTGCAAAAGCAGGAAAGTCTGTGAACAAGATGAGGCATCACGTGGCTCTCATAGCCTGCAAGTCCGAGCAGCATCTTAGATCCTAGAATCTGTTTTGATGAGACTGAGACTGTCCGCAATGAGAAGTTTTGATCA
>JAVCKV010415764.1:0-12579 GCA_032274145.1 Herpochondria borealis | reverse complement strand
GTTGGACTGGTTGGACTGGTTGGACTGGTTGGACTGGTTGGACTGGTTGGACTGGTTGGACTGGTTGGACTGGTTGGACTGGTTGGGCGCGGTAGAGGTATTGGGTACGTGCGACGTATTGGGCACGCTGGGCGCGCTGAAAGTGATAAACACGCTGAACGTGCTAAACGCACTGAAACAAACGGGTGGATCAACTATTGTGACGACTGTCGCAAACCTGAACTACGAGCATGCACAGAGAATTGGTGCTACACACTAAGCGCTGAAGTGGTGCCTACCCCTGCGCTCTTCTTATGTCTCAGGTAGATGCCTAACCGACTTATATAAAGTGTCTTACTTGGCTTCGTTTAGGGTTGATATAGCAACTTCCAACTGCGCATCAGGCAGGTCCCCGTACGCACGACCAAGATTTCCAGCGTACTTTTCCTGTAAATCTTTGATTAGTAGAGATCGACGAAACGCTCGCGCTTCATCACTGATATTCACTGACCCCGTTTCCTTGAACAGCCTATCGGGCGCGCTTGGTATATAGATGTCAGGTACCAGGCCACGACCATGTAGCAGACGATGGCTTGGTGTTCCATACATAGCAATGGTCGTTCGTACTGCCCCTCCCAGTGGTTCCGCTAACGGAAATACTTTTTGTATTAAGCCTTTCCCATAAGTCGGCGCACCTATTAGAGTGGCGCGTTTATAGTCTTGCAGTGCACCGGCTAAAATTTCGGATGATGACATACTGTACTCATTGACTAAAACGGCAACGGGCAGATCAGTCATCACGTCACCTTCACGAGGTAGCCGTTTTACTGCACCCGTTTTGTATTGTTCGCAATAGACCCAGGGTGCTTGATCAAACATCGACATCATATTGCGTGCAGCTCGTGTGGAACCACCCGGATTATCTCGAACGTCCAAAATCAATGCTTTCACACCGCTGTCGAGTAGGTTTGTTAAAAGCTGCTTCACCCGTTCATGTGTTTTTCCACCAAACCGGCTAATTTTTATGTAACCAATGTTCGAACTAATAACCTCGGCTCGTGCATAGTGCAATTGCACTGCTTGACGTTTCGCTTGTAGATCTATTCGTTGATCATCTCTTTGCAATCCAAGTGTCACTGTGGACCCTGGCTCACCTTTGAGCACTGCGGATATTTCTCTAGAGCTCAGTGCGTTCAAATCGGTGCTATCCACCGACACAATTTGATCGCCTGGTTTTATGTTTTGTTGCTCAAGCGGTCCGCCCAACAATGCGCCGATCACATACGGATAGCTATCTTTAACAGCGCGGTATTTCAAACCCAGTCCAACAAAGCCACCAGTGCGTCTTTCGGTATACGATTTGTGTTGTTTGGGATTAATATAATTGGCGAACGGATCGTTATAAACAGACAGGACATCGTTTAGCATGTGTTGCATTCGCAATACAGCATCGTCCAATGGCAGAGATTCAAACGTATCAATTTCTGCAACAAGCTCATCTCGGCTACGAGGCGTGCGTTGCTGAAACACTGATAACTGCGTGCTATTGATAATGTCCAGTCCACGTAAGCACTGAGCGCGAGCTAGTTTGAATGTACTCATAGTCTGTTTGCCATCAAATGACGCGTCTTTGTGCAGTTTTACAGCATCGCTTTAAAGTCGTGTATAAGCAGTTTTAAAGTATCGCTTTAAATTCGTGTTTATGCAGTTTTAAAGCATCGCTTTAAAGTCGTGTTTATGCAGTTTTAACGCATCGCTTTAAATTGTGAAGCTACCGGAAATATCCAATTAGCTGTAAGCGACGTTAGGTGGAACTTACATGCACAAACTCGTCCATATTATTGCCCTCAATCCGGTAGGCATCGCCAAAACCCATCACGAGAACCCCTGATTTTGGTTGCAATCGGAACAGGATGAAGTCAGGTAATTGGCGAATGAGCGACACAACTTTCCCTTGCCGCTCGTGATATTGATCCAACAGCACGGTATAAGCCTCTTCTTCGGGTTTGATAATAGAGGCGGTACATTGATACCGCACGCGACAACGAGCAAACAGGTTATTTGAATCCTGCTCATCGTCTATCAGCATCACACCTACGTTCGGATTAGCAAGCAAATCACGGGTATGCACTGCCAATTGACTGATGAATACGATCAGATCGGGGCCATCAAAAATAAAAGGTGTGTAGCCACAATGGGGTTCATTGTCGTCTCCCAATGTCGCAAGCTGCAGTGTTTTCATGCGCGCTTTGAGCGATTCACACGTGGTTTGAGGATTTTTATCAGGCATAAATTACTAGTAGGCAGTTGAAATCGATCTGTATCCCCGTTTTACGCAAAAATTTGCCAAAAAACAAGCATTCCAAAATGCACAAGATTTAACACATACACCCTCACAAACTTCTACCCTCTATCTATTACCTGTACACCGCATGAGTAGAGACAATGAACGATACAGCAGCGAACTTGGCCAGCAGTGCGCCAGCCTTCTTAGAATCCATTCCGATGGGCAAGCAGCTTTGGCCAATCCTAGTCGCCTTGATAATTCTAATTGTTGGCATGCTCATCGCCAAAATTATTCGCAAAGTCGTGACCAAAGCGCTGAGCAAAGTGGGCGCGTTACAACGTGAAAACGCTGACGGCACTATCCTCGATCTTGCCACCCCTATCGCAACCTTGGTGTACTTCGTCATCGTTCTTTTTGTACTTATTGCGGTATTAGGTGCCATGGGGCTAACCGATGTTCTTGAGCCCTTGAAAGGCATGGCCAATCAGTTTGTTGGTTATATTCCCAACATACTCGGTGCAGGCATCGTCGGTTACGTCGGCTGGATTCTGGCTAAGATAATTTCTGAATTTGTCGGTGTCGCGCTTGGCAAGGCCGATCAACAATTAGCGATCAAAACAGGTAGTACCGATTTCAAAGTATCGAAGCTGGGCAGTACGTTCGTGTTTGCGGCAATCTTGTTGCCAATCGTCGTTGCCGCGTTAGGCATACTCGATATAGAAGCTATTTCGGGGCCGGCAACAGCGATGATCAATAAACTCATGGCTGCTATTCCTAACATTATCGCCGCTGGCATCATCTTGTTAGTGACCTGGTTTGTTGCCCGCTTTGTGGTCTTTATCCTCACAAGCATACTGGACGGTATGAACATCAACAGCATGCCGCAAAAACTTGGGATGGACGGTATGTTCAGCGATACGTTCACACCAACAAAGTTGATTGGTGGCACTATCATGTTCTTCTCTATGCTGGCAGGTGCTACCGCCGCTGTTGAAAAGCTTAATATTGACGTGCTTTCTACCATCATGGCAAAAGTACTCGAATTTGGCGGTGGCATTCTCGTCGGTGGCGTCATTCTCGTTATTGGTAATTTACTTAGCTCTCTTGCGTACGAGCACTTGTCGAAAAGTAACCCTGGATTAGCCAATATTGCACGCCTGGCCATTCTCGGTTTGGTTTTAGCGATGGGGCTACGGGCAATGGGTCTGGCCGACAACATCGTTAACATGGCATTTGGTTTTACTCTGGCAGCGGTCGCCGTTGCAGCAGCTTTAGCATTTGGACTTGGTGGTCGCGATGCAGCGAAACGCGTTGCTGATAGCTGGGCGTCGAAAATAGACTAAACAACAGGTCAATTGCGCCTTTAGCTGAACAACACTATGGTTGACGAAAATTACGGATTCCGCGACGACGACGAGCGCAAAGCATTTTATATTGCTTTGCCTGTTCTGGCTTTGTTCGGTGGCCTACTCTACTACTTTGTTTTCACACCTGAAGACACAATAGCTATCGACTCTGATGCGTCAGGTGATACCGCTTTTATTGATTCTGATGCTGATGGCATAGCAGATCACCTTGATCGTTGTGTCAACGTAAAAGGTTCTCTCGACAATCATGGCTGCCTATTGCCACCGCAAAAGGATAAAGAAAAAACGGCGGCGGTGAAACAGCGACCGGTAGAAAGTAACGCGTCAAGCGCAAGCAATACAACCGCAAATCCCGTGGCAGCGGCCGTAACCGTTGAATCGATTGAACCAATGGTTGAAGACACAACGGTAGATTCTGTTGAACTGATTGAACCGGTAGTAGCTACGCCTATATCCACTACCAATGAAATTGTTAGAACCGAGGTAGCTCCAACTCCCCCGCCTAGTGCAGAACCAACGCCGACTCCGGAAGAAAAACCTGCGCCTGTCGTTGATAGTGATGGCGATGGTTTTTATGACGACGATGACGCCTGTCCCAACGTCGCAGGTAAAGACAATGGATGTCCTGTTGATACCGATGCCGATGGTGTTGCCGATGATCAAGATCAATGCCCGGACATAGCCGCTGGTACAGACAACGGTTGTCCTGCAGACAAAGATAACGATGGTGTTCCAGACGAATCAGACGCCTGTCCTGAGACCTCTGGCACTGTCAAAGGTTGCCCCGCTGACACAGACTCTGATGGTTTTCCAGATGATGCAGACGCTTGCCCTGAGGTTGTCGGCACCAATAGAGGCTGCCCTGCTGACACAGACTCTGATGGCATTTCAGACGATGAGGACGAGTGCCCTAATACCGCTGGAACCAATAACGGTTGCCCATCGCAGGCTCCAGTGGCTAGCCTAACTACAGACACTGATATTGACGGTGTTCCAGACAAGGATGATAAATGTCCAGACATTGCCGGATCGACGCAAAATGCGGGTTGCCCTGAAAGCACAACCATTGCGCTCACTCCCGAAGAGCCGGTTACCGAATCTGAAGAACGCTTGATTCAGGATGCAGGGTTTAATATCCAGTTTAATGCGGGCAACTCTGTATTAACGGGTCGATCACACGAAATCCTGCTTGAAGTCGCTAAAGTGATGAAACGTTACCCGGACATTCGTCTAGAAGCACACGGATTTACCGATGCAGAGGGCTCAGCTGAGGCCAACAAGAGCCTTTCACAACAAAGAGCACAGTCTTGCGTTGATGTTATATCCGAGGCTGGTATAGATCGTGAAAGGCTCAAGGCATTGGGCTTTGGAGAGGCACAACCAATTGCATCAAACAGCACAGCGGTTGGTCGTCAGAAAAATCGTAGAGTTGAATTCAAGCTTATTCGATAATGGGCAACTATCTCCTCCGCTACATTGTGGCTTAAGTTAATGACGGAACTAGCGATAGCTTAAGGTGTCGAGTGTACAGACAACAAAGTGGAAAAGTTATGAAAAAATCTTTGATTAAAAACGCACTGCTTACCGCTGTTGGTGTTTTAGTACTTTCAACAGCTCATGCGGAAGGTGACAAGACAAAGGGTGCGTCATACTACGCAGTCTGCGCTGGTTGTCATGGCGCTGATGCCATGGGTATGGAAGCCACCAACGCCCCTCGCCTGCAAGGTCAGTTCGATTGGTATTTAATTCGGCAGCTCAAGAACTACCAAGCTGGCGCCCGTGGTGTGCACAAAGAGGATAAGTACGGTGCAACTATGCGTGGAATGGCCAGCACTCTGCCAACCGAACAGGCAATCTTGGACGTTGTTGCCTACATCGATTCCCTGTAATGTTTCTCGGTTATACAGCATGACTTACAAGATATGCTGTAACTATGGTGCGTAGGTATCTGGCAATTTCTGTGCAGCTCTGTCGAAGGTGTAGAGGCCATCAAAGGTCACTCCAGACAACTGGCTTGTCTTACGCCCAATATTCAATATTAGAGCATCGGGAAAATCAATTTTTCGCTTTCCTAGTTCATTAGTTTCGATATAGTCGCCCAACGCACGCCATACCGTTTGCGCGTTTTCAAACACAATGTTGGGTTCCGCGAATAAAGATTGAACCGTTGTCACTACCTCATCGTGCGAAATTTGATATTTGTTTCCACACAACGTCCAAAGTGTTTCGACTAACACCACATTGCTGATAAGGACGGTTTGGTTTCCAGTAATAAGCTTGCTTGCTTTTTTGGCTTGCGCCGGCTCATCTTCCAACAAATAGCGAAGCAATACATTGGAATCAATCGCTATCACCTTAAGGAACTCTGACGAGACTGCTCATCACTGACCTTCTTGTCTCCTTTTACGTGACTTAAAACACCACGCGCTGAACCGGTCACTTGTTTAATTGCGGTCAGTTGACCGTTCGCTACATAGAACTCTAGATCATCACCTGGCTCTATCCCCAATTCCCTGCATTGCTCTACCGGTAAGGTGATTTGTCGCTTAGCGCTTAGCTTTGACATAGTTATTCCGAATTCACGAGTAATACGTTATGATACTGATTCTTTACAAAAATAACAATAGTAAAGAATATGAATTTGGCAACACCTTTATTTTATTTTCGCCGAGTAACAATCTTTGGCGCGCAGTGACTAACGAATGGTGCACATGTTAGATGAGCGCTAAAGGTTCGTCCTTGAACCTTTCCCAACACAAGTAAATTTATGCTGACCATCCTACGAAATTAAGCACCGGTCTTATTTTTATATTTCTTCTCATACTGCTCTAGTGCACCACCGACCCAATCATCCCGTTCGATACGGCCGGGAAACGCATCTATTGCTTCGGTCACTTTCGCGATATCTGCCTCTTTAAATTCCGCGACTTGCTTAAAAGAAGTAATACCAAGCTTGTTCAGCAGCTTTTCCATCACTGGTCCGATGCCGTTGACCTTTTTAAGATCATCTTTCTCTTTTGGAGCTGTGTAGAGCGGCTGTCTTTCAGCTGTTGAATTCGATTTTTTCGCCTTCGGTGCCGGTGCCGGTTTAGCAGCAGGTGCTTGCTGCAATTCACTTAAGCGTCTCTGCAGCTCAACGATTTTCTGATCCCTTCGGGCAATATCAGCTTCTAAAGATTCAAGCTCCTTGATTCGACTAGCCAAGCGCCTACTTTCTACAATCTGCTGCTCTTGCTGCTGAATGCGCTTCTCTAGTGAATTCATACTACTGACTGAATTATCCCTCTCTTTCTGTAGAGACAACATTTCACTGCGTAACCGACGAAGCTCAAGATCATTCTGTTTTGCAGCAGCCGCCTCCTGCTCAGCCTTTGTTAAAGACTTACTCATACTCTCAATTTGTAGTCGGCTCTGCTCTAATTCACTTGCAGCCTTGCGCAATCTAGCCAACTCTTCTTCTTTGTCTTCAAGTGATTTTCGCAGCTCACCAATCTGCTTAATCTCACCCTGTAAACGGCTTATTTCGGCATCGTTCTTATCGGAGCGGGTTTGCGCATCGATCAACTGCTGGCGCACTTTAGAACTATCCGCAGCCTCATTTCTAGCAACACCCAATTGTTGCTTTGTCTCATTGAGCGTCTTTTCGACAGTTTTCAATTTATCCAATTCGGCTGCAAGCTTGCGAGAATCAGATTGCGCATCCTGTACCGATTTCCTTAGGCCCTCAAGCTTACTGTTTTCAGTCTTGAGATCGTTAACTGTCTGAGTGGTTTGTTTAAGCTGTGATTCTAAACTGGAAATTTTCGCAGCTTCACGCTTAAGCTCTTCTATTTGCACATTGCGGCTATTGAGTGTTTTTTCTAACTCATTCGCTTTTTGCAGCTCACCCCGTAGCTTGGTGAGTTCTGTGTCCGCCTTGTCCAACTCAGCCTGGGATGAACTCAACTTCAGGTTTTCACCTTGCAACTGAGCAACGCGTTGCTGTGTATCTTTTAATTCAAGTTGCACAGCATTTAATGATTTTGCATCAGCCCGACTTGCCTCAAGTGCTTTTTCAGAGTTAGCAAGTTTCGCCTTGAACGCACCCAGTTCTTCAACTTGTAAATTCAGCCGGTTCACTTGGGTATCTTTGTTTGCAAGGTCTCTTTCCAACGATGCTAACGCCGCGTTCTCCGATTTCAACTTCTGGATGGTAACGTTTTGCTCTTTTAACGTATTTTCATGCTGCTGGACTAAGCTTGCTTTTTGCTGCAAGGACGCAATGCTTGCATCCTTCTCTTTTAGTCCCGCCTCTAACTGCCCCACCCGGTCTGCGGTCGATGTGAGCGATATTATTGATGCGTCTTTCTGTTTAAGCGTTGCCTCAAGCTCTGGAATGCGTTTGGCCTGCGACGTCAACGATACGATATTGGCATCTCTTTGCTTTACCGCACCTTCTAACTTGGCTATTTCAGCCAGTCTTTTAGTTAAGTCTGCCACTTCAATTTCACGACTTGCTAGTTTCTTCTCTACAACTTTCGACTGCTCAAGTAGCGCTTGCGCATCTTTCAATTTCACTTCAGCTTGCTTGGCGCTCGTTAATTCAACTCGCACACGTTGCAACTCACTCTCAGCTTCTTTAGCTTTGATCAGTTCACCTCTGACTTTATGCAGTTCACTTTCGACCTCTTTCGCTTTACTCAGTTCGCCGCGAACTTTTTGTAATTCACCCTCAGCCTGTTTAGCCGCTCCAAGCTCACCACGCACTTTTTGCAGTGCAGCATCGCTATCTTTGGCTTTTGCTACCTCAGCTTCTTTCACTTGATTCAACTCGACACGAGCCTTTTGCAGCGTAGTTTCAATTTCTTTCGCTTTCGCTGTTTCAGCTTCTTTTGCCTGGGTAAGATCACTGCGAACTTTTTGCAAAGCAGCGTCATTGTCTTTCGCTTTCGCCGATTCAGCCTCTTTCGCTTGGTTCAGTTGGGCACGGACTTTTTGCAGTTCAACTTCAGACTGCTTGGATGTAGCGAGTTCACTTCGCATCTTTTGTAATGCAGCATCATTTTCTTTCGCTTTCGCCGTTTCAGCCTCTTTCACTTGGTTCAGTTGAATACGGACTTTTTGTAGTTCAACTTCAGACTGCTTGGCTGTAGCGAGTTCACTTCGCATTTTCTGTAATGCAGCATCATTGTCTTTCGCTTTCGCCGATTCAGCCTCCTTTGCTTGGTTCAGTTGGACACGGACTTTTTGTAGTTCAACTTCAGACTGCTTGGCTGTAGCGAGTTCACTTCGCATTTTTTGTAATGCAGCATCATTGTCTTTCGCTTTCGCCGATTCAGCCTCTTTTGCTTGGTTCAGTTGAACACGAACTTGTTGCAACGCAGATTCACCCTCTTTAGCTTTAACAACTTCGGCTTGTTTCACTTGGCTCAACTCTGCACGAACCTTTTGCAGCATAGATTCACTTTCTTTAGCTTTAGCCACTTCAGCTTGTTGCACTTGGCTCAGTTCAGCACGAATCTTTTGCAGCTCAGATTCACTTTCTTTGGCTTTCGCTACTTCAGCTTGCTTAGCTTGGCTCAGCTCAGCACGAACCTTTTGCAGCGCAGATTCACTTTCTTTGGCTTTTGCAACCTCAGCTTCTTTCACTTGGTTCAGCTGAACACGAACTTTCTGTAGTTCAACTTCAGACTGCTTCGCTGTCGCAAGCTCGCTTTGAATTTTCTGCAGCGCAGCATCATTGTCTTTCGCTTTCGCCCCTTCAGCGTCTTTCGCCCGGCTCAGTTCTGCACGAACTTGTTGCAACGCAGATTCACTTTCCTTCGCCTTGGCAACATCCGCCTCCTTAGCTTGGCTCAGTTCAGCACGTACCTTTTGCAGCGAGGCTTCACTTTCTTTAGCCTTAGCAACTTCAGCGTTTTTCACCTGGCTCAGCTCTGCACGCAATTTCTGTAACGCAGATTCACTGTCTTTGGCTTTCGCCGCTTCAGCTTCTTTCGCTTGGCTCAGTTCAGCACGAACCTTTTGCAACGCAGATTCACTTTCTTTGGTTTTCGCCGCTTCAGCTTCTTTCGCTTGACTCAGTTCAGCACGTACTTTTTGCAACGCAGATTCACTCTCTTTAGCTTTCGCAACTTCAGCTTCTTTCGCTTGGCTCAGCTCAGCACGTACCTTTTGCAACGCAGAGTCACTGTCTTTGGCTTTCGCCACTTCAGCTTCCTTCACTTGACTCAGTTCAGCACGCACTGATTGCAGCTGTTTGGTTTCTGCGTCTTTCTGGCGCACCAACTCATTGTTACTATTATCCAGTGCTCGCTGTGTTACTGCAGATTTCTCCGCTTGTGTCTTTAGCTCGATCATCTGCTTGTCGCGATCGGAGAGTTTGGTTTCAAGCTCAGGAATTTTCGTCAGTTGGGTATCACGATCTTTAACGCGACCCTCAAGATCCGCCACTTGTTTTTTCATCTGGGCATCAGTGGCACTGAATTTAGCGATCTCACCCTCTTTACTCTTAACCGATAATTCCAGTGACATAACTCGATCACTTTGTTTACGCAAATTGGCTATGTGCTCATCCTTCTCTTTTAATGCCAATTGAAGCGAGTCGGCGTGGGCAGCGCGCTCACTAAGCGTTCTTATTTCTTGCTCACTGTCTTTTATACTGGCTTCCAGCACAGACACTTGTACCGCACGTTCCTGTAGCTCGGTTATCTGTTTATCACGTGACTGAAGCTTTGATTCGAGCACTTCTATCTTTTTAACTTCTTCACGTAACGCGCTAAGGTCACGCTCTTTTCGCTCTAGCTGCTGCTGTAACGTTTTTACTCGCTGAATATCAGCATTTAATCGTACAATTGTTGTATCACGATCTTTCAAGGCTTCTTGGAGCGTGTTCATTTTCTCGGTTTGCTTGGTCAGTGTTTCAACTTCACGCTGACTTTCTTTGTACCGAACCTCAAACACACGCGCATCGTTCAGATGCGTTGTTAGACTACCAATCTCACGATCGCGATCATTTAGCTTCTTTTCAATTGCAGGCATCAAACTGACCTGCTCTTCTGATTTTTTCCATTTGGATGCAAAGCTGCTTGCCTCAACAGTGGACTCTTGCAATTTCGCTTGTACAGATTCAAGCTCAAGTGTTCGATTTTTAATGTCTTGATTTAACTGCCCAACTTGGCCTTGCAATACGCCAACCTGTTTTTCAGACTTCACAAGGTTTTCGCGTGCAATGGCGTACTGCTTGTTTGTCGACTCAAGTTCAGTCGCCTGTTTATCAGCAACAACTTGTTTCGTTCGCAAACCAGTCAGCTGCTTATCACGCTCTGTCAGTTGAGTATTCAAGTGATCAACAGAGTTGCTCAAGTCCATACGTTCACGGCGCAACTCTGCAAGATCAACCTGTAATGATTTGCGTTGTGTCTCAAGCGTATTCGACTGCTCCATCAGAACACGTATGTTCTCTAGTTGAGTTTCGCTTTGCTCGCGAAGTTGATTGCGCTCACCTTCAACGACTCTGACTTTGTCTACGTCTGCCTGTAACTTCTGTACTTGGGATTCAGATGCTGACACTAGCTGTAACTGTTTTTGCAGTTCGTCTATACGGGCTTGCTTCTGATCCAATTTTTCCTTGTAGTGTAAGCTCGCCTGGTTTTCGGCTTGTGATCGTACTGAAACCAATTGCTTATCATTGCCACGCTTAGCCTCGTCTAAGGAGCGTTTAAGCGCTTTAATTTCTTGTGTCCGTTGTGCCAGATCATATTCTAATGGCTTGACTCGGGCAGATATTCTATAGAGCTCGTCCATCTCGCCGTGATCGATGCCTGAAGACATAAAAGCACTGCTCTGAGTGTTTGCATCTTCAGTTGATATCACCCGAGTGTGACCGACTGACTTAGAACGACTTGCTACGCGATTCTTTTGAGAATCTACAGTGCTGGTTTGCGTTTCAAGCTCACTGATGCGATCTCTACTTTGTTTCAAATCGAATTCGAGAGGCTTAACACGCGCGGCAAGGCGATAGAGCTCATCAAGATCTTGGTCTGATTGCGGTGCTGCCGTAGAACCGCTAACACCTGAACTTACAGGCGAGACGCTTGCACTCTGAGACTGTAGTGAGTAGTTACGGTTCTGCTTTTCTAATTCAACAATGCGCTCTCTGCTTTGTCGCAGATCGAATTCAAGGGGTTTAACTTTAGCGGCAACTTGATACAACTCATCTAAATCAACTTCGCTGTGTTCAGCTTGAGCCTGTGTGGCTCGTGATTCCACAGCATAGCTGCGATTAACTGTTGATGAAGTTGATGTTCGATCGGATGCAGGCGTCGTTACGCGAGCTGATCGTTGCATAGCGGTCGCGCTTCTGGCGTTACTCTTTACACCAACTTGCCCGTCTGGTTCACCAAGGTCATAGGAGTCGACATCGAATTGGGAAACATCATTTCGATTAAGTGTCTGCCCTCGAGTGCCTACCCGATCAACCTGCGTTTGTCGCCGAAGCTCGGCAAGTTCTGATCGGCCGCGTAAGTGACGAAAGAGCCACCCAACTACGCCACCAAGCAATAAAACGAGCAAAATAGACAGATCCATCACGAGCCTCACTTTAATTTGTTGCTACAGATCGATTCAGAATACCTCAGTGATTGGATGGCGATAAGTAAATTGGTAAAAATAAAGTAAACACTAGTGCCTAAAAGGAATCAAATGGCTTCGTTGCAAAGATTATTAACATAGTGTCAATAATTTGTATAAAA
The DNA here is from genome assembly GCA_032274145.1 of Herpochondria borealis. Classification (NCBI taxonomy): domain Eukaryota; phylum Rhodophyta; class Florideophyceae; order Ceramiales; family Ceramiaceae; genus Herpochondria; species Herpochondria borealis. Next base: position 214 of record JAVCKV010415764.1, on the reverse strand, counting down.
ACATGCAATATTTATCATGCTTCTTATAAAGGAAAGATTACAAACTGCTCCCATCTGCTGGGGATGGTTGTTTCTGATATGGTATGGGTCACCTAATTATTAAGGATATTCACATGGATGTGAATCTAACCTGTCCACGCTGCGCAGCCAGTCGCACACATCTGGTTCGAGATGGATTTTTTTGGCGTGCCGACGATTCTAAAAAAGTTCAACG